>WYDI02039113.1:24921-35591 GCA_009867235.2 Psittacus erithacus | reverse complement strand
AGAGAATACGGATCAAAAGCAAATTTTTGCCCAATTCTAAACTTTTCTAGGCATTTGGACACAGCTTCTGTTCAGTGTTCTGAGATCAGTGACTACTATGTAGGCAAAATCCCAGTCATTGATGCCAAAGACGTTCTGACACTGACTTCTGCAACAACAGAAGCTAGAAGCTTTGGAAGATGAGAGACCTTCATGGAGTCATGAAATCAATTGACAATAAAGATGCTTATTCTCCTTAATCCTGTAGGGATCATGTTACATGAAGTATGCTGTTTAGCAAACTCTTCAGCAACAACACAATCAATCTCCAAAATGTCTGAAATCCTCTTGATACTAGCAATACTTTGCTTTTATACCATTTACGTTTATGACAAATAGAAAAACTCTAAAAGGATAATGTTGAGGAGCACACAGCAAATGTAAAGTTTAGGCTGAAAGTTCTAATTGCTGGTTCAAGTTCTTGACATCCAACAGTTTATTTTGCAACTACATTCTATCAGGATTTTATGGGTGGTTTTCCAGTTGCTTTTTCTAACCACTTTCCATTATAATCCTTTGCCTCATTTTCCCCATTGAAAAATGGACATGGCACTAACTTTTCCACAAGATAAGGTGCAGCTTCATTTGTTCATGTTTGCAAAGCAATTTGCAATTATTGGTTTGTAGCTGTGCTAGGTACAGTGTACTATTAATAAAGTAATTAGATAAAATAAATAAGGAATGAATTATGTGGATTCTGATAAAAGGCAACTGGTAACAAGGTGAGAATTTTGTCCATTATTGGAGTACATAGCTCCATAGGCAAATTAAAACAAGTGCTCTGTCCTCAGAGTTTTGGGCATTCCAGGCTACATAATTGATTTGAGAAGAGCTACTCCAGGCTACTGTGTAATTACAGAAGTATTCACTCTTTTGGCTCCCACTCTCCGTGTCATGTTCTACCTCATTGCTCTTTATGCTAAAGCCTTTGTTGATGAGGGGACGGAAGCAGTAAGGACAAATAAGGCAATTAGCAGGTAGAAGAAGGCTACCACTGCTTAAGGATAACACACAGCTTTCACTGAGATGTTTACTAAGCAGAAGTCTAGAGCCTGCAGGTCAGAAGAAAAATACAGGTAATCCAGAAGAGCAAACAAATTAAAAAAAAAAAAAAAAAAGACTGTTTCTCATATGTGTCATTTAAGAAGTCTTGGCAGGAGGAAAATAATAACCTACATCAAAACCATAATGATTTTACTTTGAACCACTGTGTTTTAGAGAGATTAGCTTCCAACTTTGTAATTTATTTTTTTTTTTCTAACTAGTCTTACCATTAGAATACTCCTCTTGGTTCAAGTTTGTTTTGGCAGTAAGCAAACACTACTTTTTGAAGGGCTAAAAATCTCATTTTAAATTGCTGTAAAGCCAGCCAGGAGAGGGAGCCAAGAGCTCGAACAAACCTTTCTTCCTGGCTCTTGAAACCCTGGGAAGGAAGCTGAGCCATTTTGGCAGGGGCTCCATTATGATTACACTGTCTGTGTGACTGCATTGCATGAAGAAGGGACAAAAGTGACTGGGAGACGAAATAACATATGGTGTCCACAAGCATCAAATGTTGGATGACTTATGGTGTAAGGAAGAGAAGACAGCAGAAAGATAAAGAAGAACTAGTGAAAACAGTGAAACTGTAGTTTCTCACTTTTGATGTTTCCACTGTTCATCAGGAGACTAGTTTATGAGGTTACTATATTATGCGTGCTCCAGTTCTCTTCATAACTTGCTATCAGTTGAATTCAAGGCAGGTATGAAGAAAATGATAGATTTTCTGTGAAGTATGGCAGACCAAAATTATGGCAGGTCTAAACCTGTTTCAGAACTACAATGCCAGGCACTGAAATGCATAGAGGCGCTGCTGCTTCTCCAAAGACACCCCAGTGGAGTTTGAATTCTGATCTCCAGCAAAAAAGTCCAAGCTATTCTTTGTCTCTGTAATGCACTAATGAAGATGCTAGGAAATTACTATGGTGCAAGGAAATTATTAAGATTAGTGGGGAAAGAAACTCCCCAAACCAAACAAAAAAAAAACAACCCAACAACAAAATAACCCCACCAAAAACGTGAGGGGAAAACCAAACACATTTTAAATTTTTAAGTGGAAAAATGTATAAGATTAAGAGGATAATGTAATTCAGGGCCTTTTCTCATATATTTCTCCCTGAAAATCTAGAAAAGAGGAGGAAATACTGATTCCACTTTTGCATTCTTAATTTTTCCATTTTTCAGCTTTTGATATTTATAAAAATAATTTCTCTTCCTTCACATCTAGTAGGAACTAAAAAATAAAAGATACTGACACCCATCTATAATGGCAAGAGCAATCACTAGGAAAATTTTAAAAGTCTTTTTTGCTAACTAAATTAAAAATTGTGTTTCAAACTAAACTTAAACAGAAAGGATTAATTTTGACCCTTTTTTTTCCTTTACATTTAATTTTAAATAATTTGAAATTATATAAATAAACTAAAATGAAATAATTTTAAAAAGTCAAATTTGAAGTGTATAATTTTTTTCTAACAATCTATAAGTATTTTTCTTCAAATATTTTAAACAAATTTATTTATTGTTATGTTTTGCAACATTTGTAGACTCAGATAACAAATTCGTTCCTTACTATTGACTTGTTTTTTCTATATTGTTTTGTATTTTTTTCCCCCATTGTGCAGGTAGCACTTCTTAGAAGTGCATCCAAAATAAACTAATGATGAATAGTGATGAACGGAATTGAAAACAAAAAGAACTTTTTTCCTGTTCTTATGTTAGAGATCAAAGTATTTGAATTGGAGACAAACACACTACACTTAATTTGCAGAACTATTTTCTCTTTATAAAAGCCCAGCAATGTTTCTTCAGGTGCTTTACCAAAGCTATGAGATGTTAAGTCTCATGGAGATGTTTCAGAATAGCAGCCCAGAAGCTAGAAGTCACTGGAGAAACTTCTCTTAATTCTTTTCAGGCAGCTCAGGAGCAGCAACGTAATATACGTGCCTAAAGATAGATGCCAGGAGCATTTTTTACTTCTTGTGGTCTTCATAGAGCACAATCTTCCTCGAGCAACACTGGTATCAATTTACAGAAGAGAAAACTGAGGCACGGGGGGAAGCAACCCTGCATGGAAATGTCTAGCTGGGGATCTGAACCAAATCTCTGAAATCCCATTGTGGTGCTCTCTCATTGAACCACACCATACTGTCATGTAGAGAAATCTATCTTGCCACACTTGCTTTGTATGTAAATATAAAATTTAATTTCCCAGACTTTACAACCTGGCCACATGCTGCCAAGCTCTATCAATTACTGTGTTTCCAACAGGTGGGAATAAAAGGCAGAGGCTGCTGTATGAACGTACTTTTCAGTGGCTGCATGGCAGCATCAGAAGCATAGGCATGAATCCCACAGCTGCAAATCTTGATTAAAGTCACGGGGAGTTTTATGTCTGTTATTAAATGTTCTATTACACCCTGCAAGCAACAACAGAAGCAAATTGATAAAAAATATGGTAGGACACAATAGGTTTTGAGCGAAGGAGACTGCTAGAATGTGTTTGTGAAGAAAGCCTGGAATTATTTGAATAATGAACAAATTTGTAAAAATCAAAGTCTGGTTGCAGGTGAGTAACAGAGGAAAGGGCAGAACTGGTCGAATAATGCATTACAAATAATTCAACAAACACTGACATCTATAAAGATAATGATTCTAATGTAAATAACAAGCTTTTAATATTTATGCAGCCTTAATAGTCTGAAGAGTCTGAAATTATGAGTAAAAATTAAAATAACTCCTCAGTATTTTTCAGGGAAAAACAGATTTATTAAAATGTCAAAAACCCAAAGCAGCATCACTTCATGCTAGGTTTGATACTCCTTTACTCCACTATAAATGATCCTGTCTGCCTTAATGCTGACATACGGACAGAACAAGCACCTATAATTCACAGTGGTACCAGGAAAGCAAAATCAGTGCCTTCTGAACTTCCTAAATGTTATAGAGACTCAAACAGTGACAAACCTGAAGATTTCACTTTCCTCTCTGCTTTGAGATAAGGATCTTTGTACTGACTTGGTGCAATCACAGCAGCAAGTGGAGAAAGGAAATAAAAAGCCCATTCCCCTCCCCTACATGCACATAGTTACATGTGGGAAAAAGAGAGAGAGACTATAGAAAGCCCTGTGCAGTCACAGCTGGGCTGTTAATTGCTTTGCCTTGTGCACACCTTTTTGTTCCTCTGTAATAAGAAATGGCCACCCAGTCCAGCAGTCTCAAGGCTGTTTTCATATTCACCTCTGTTATTTTCATATCACTGAAATGCCCATGCGATATCACAGGCATGGCACTGTTTAGGCTCCTGTGAATGACTGCAGTACCAAAAGTCAAGGAGTGAGAGTGTGATGGAGGAAGGATTGGGTTTCTCAAATCCACTTGTATTATATTGAGATTACAGACAGGGAAAAAATGTTGTCTCACAGTAACAGACCGAACAGAATGCACTGCCACATACCTAGCCCCTGATTATGGCAGCAGAAGGCCCAGCTGTTAGAGAAAGCCAGACTTTCACAATGAAAGAATCTGTCTCTTTCTTACCTAGTTCTCCAGTTCCTAGAGTTTTCATACGTACCCTTAGGAGACAAGATTGCTGTGTCCATTTTTCTTCTGTGTGGCCATGGATTTCTGCAAAATCTACTTACTTGGAGGTCTGATCTGGTACAGTTACCTGGCTCAGTTCAGATGCAAAACTGGCATGTACTGTGACTCTATATCAAATTGCATAGAGCCTGCAAAATATGTTGGGTTGTTTTTGTTTTTAACAAATTAAACTTGACCCTCAGGATTTTAATATAGTGGCAACTACCCCTGCAGTATATAAAACTAGCACCATATATAAAAGCTTCCATTAGTGCTGTAGGTTTATAGTCCCAGTAATGGTCATTTCATCTGAACATGTGGAAATAAATCCAAACCATGATAAGACTTAAAAAGCATTCAATGCATATTTGTCCATAAACACATCATACAAATAAAAGATCTTTTAAAAAAATGTGTCAAATGAATCAATGTGTACTCTATTATGGAATAATAATATCCTAGACCACATGTGTTGCTGAAGCAAATAACTTTAGTGAGTATAATAGCATTTTCCATTTTGTGGAAGAGCTTGTATTTTGATCCGTTGATTAAGGACCTGCCCCTGAGGAAGTCAATGACAAGAGTTCCCTAGGCTCAGAAGGAGAAGAAACAATGTGTAAACGATTTGGCCACAAAGAAGGAAACAAAAGTTTTTTTTTTCCCTTTCTCCTAGTGTGAGTGAATGCTGAATACAAAGCCAGTTGAAGACAGTGGAAAGATTTGCTTTTTGCTTCAGTGACTTTGGATCTGGCCCTAAGCATGTATGTGTAAGATAAATTTTGGCACTACTGGAAACCCCACCTCATACCTCCCACTGCGAATATGTCATCTTTCTATGTGCTCATGCATGCCAAAGCTTTATCTCTTTTGAAATATTGCCCAGAATCAAGCTATGTTTACTCAGGTAATAGGGAGATTCACTTATATGCAATAATTTCTTCAGTGGAGAGGCTGTCTTTCTGCAGTCGTACTTCGGAGTTTGTTCCCAGTTTTGTTTCTTTTTTTCTAACTTGATTGTTTTATCCAGGTTTGACAACTGGGTTGGATTTTTATTTTTTTTTTAAGTCACCCACCTGGAACTAGCTTTTTCTGACAAGAATTACAGCGCACCTGGAAGTACTAAATCATTTTTATCTGGTTTTTTAGTGGTTTTGCACAGTGGAATTTCATTTTTTTAAATCTTTCTTACCTTTTACAATCTAAACTGCAGCTCTAGACAGAGCAGTTTATGTGCGTAGATACTGATGTTATGAGATAGTTGTGCTTACTAGTGTCTGTTTCTACCAGTTCTAGAAGCAGTTAGCTGAGAACTGTGTCTCAGGGTTTCTTTCCTCATCAGTGGCTCTGCTTACCTACATAACATATGGAAATGTGAGCATACACTTACAGCAGATTGTTTGCTATGTTTACACCAGTTCTAACACTAATCCCCATTAATGTTTGATATTGCTTCCAAAGAGTTTAAATAGATGTCAGGCCTCAGATCTGTTGCATACACATCAGGCGTTGTATAAACTTCAAATAGAAAGATACTGAAACACTGTGGTGTGTCCTTTTTTTAATATTATGTTTACTGACTGGATTAACCACATCAAGTGCATGCAAAGCCCTGCTACTTTCATGATTTGTGTCATCACATTTAAGAGTTCTTTTTTCAAGAAAAACATAAAACAGTTTTGCATCAGCTTAGGACTCCAGCTTCTTGCTTCTGCTCTCAGTTTCTTTCATTTATCAAACATGTCTGTGAGTGCAAAGTGAAAGAACAGCCAGATGCATGCAAAAAACCATAAAACTTTCTTTTCTATTAAAGAATATCAGACACAGGCCACACTATCTGCATTTTGCTGCAAGAACAATAACCATGAGGGTCATGGGAACATTTGCTCCAGACCCTGTAGCCCATCCAGCAGCAACCCAGGTGCCCTAACTGGTTAGAAACTATTTAACTGCTGTGCAGAAGGATGTGGTTCCTTTTGCAAGGGCAAATGGGAACTGTCTGAGGACCATGGAAATGCCACGTTCCAGGTACATCCCCAGCTCAAGCTGCTCCCAAGATCAGCTCTCCCCGTATGAGATATATGTACTTGCTGGAATTTTATGTTACACTAGACAGAAGTCTTGAGACCTTAATTCTTTATACACCACATGGAGAAAGAAGCTGGTCAGGCCTCCTCCATGCCAGGTGTTACCTATCCCTCTTAGTTCCATTCCTCAATTACTCTGATTATTTTATATGATGTTGTTTATCAGGCTGATTATTTTGAAAATTACTGTCTCAGAGGCTCAGCTCTGAGACTTCAAAGCTTTCCTCTCTACCAAACCACCTCTGTCTGAGGTATTTGGGACACAATTACTTTGCATTTAAAGGACAGTTTCTCATTATACATTTATATGGTGCTCAATTCAACAGAACCCTGATCTTAGCTGAAGCCTTTCTGAAGCCCTTCTATTGTCATAAAAGCAATAACAACAACATTCAGCTACAAAAATTACCAGCACAAGCAAGCAACACTTTGCGAGAGAGGTTGGGGACATCAGACAGTCAAGAGCAGAAAGTGGTTATTGAAATACGCTTGTAATTGAATGGAGCTGATCTGCTCCTTTAGGCTACAAACAACTAATTGCTACTCTAGCCAACCACAGAAAAAGTAAAAAAAAAAAGCTGTAGATACAGCCATATCTATTAAAATATAGTGTTGTTTAGTAACAAAATTAATTGGACTTCACAAGTTAATATATTTTGCGGCAGGGGATAATTTTATGTTAAATGACTAAGCTGTGTCTCAACCTTTGCTAGGCTCATTATATCCTTTAAGTAGTTCAAATTTCCAGATAACCAGCAGCAGAACCAGGTAAGCAGACAAAATTGGTATGGCTGGGAAAATTTGTACCTGTCACACAGGTCTGGTTCCCACACACTCTGGTTACATCATTACTTAGTCTGTTAACTAGGAAACCAATTAGGCCAGAGAGCTACCGTCAGGTGACCAAAACACAAAAATGGACAAGAAACCCTACCCGAAAGATGGGATTTCAGCAGAGGCCCTCAGATAGCTGACTCCTCTTCTGCTGCACTGCAATTTTCGTATTTCGTTTCACCTTTGCTTTCAGGCTCAGCTCTGAGGTCTCACAGATTGATAGTTGAAGGAGACTTGTTTCTCCCCCCAACAGGTGCGCTGAGAAAATTGTTTCCTGCATCAAAAATTACACAAAATTATGCAATAATTTCTCTCGTTTACTCTGGAAAATTTCCTTCTCCACACCTTTTAATTTACAGGGTGAGAATGAGGCAGTAACTACAGAACTGAATGCTGCGCTGTAGCTAACATTATTTAATCTTAAAGGTGAAGTGTGTGTAAGATGAGGGTGCAGCTAAAGTTTCAGGGCACAAACAGCTTCAACAATTATTTTTTGTCTCCTGAAAATGTTGAAGACATTTTTCCATGCACTGAGGAAGCACAAAGGCAGGTGGGCTCACCCTCAGGACAAAAGGTGCATGGGCAAAGAAGGCCAGCATGGGGCACAATGGGGACCATAAGGTGAAAGCCAGCTTCCTGTAAAGCATGTGTAAGAAGTGCACATGCATATATACGTAAATAAATACACCTAAGCTCACACTATCATTGATCTAGCTGTAATATTATTACATATATGAAAAAGACAGCTTACATGGCTATAATACACTTTTACATGCATATATTATAGACGCAGAGACATTATACATAAATGGATCTGTATTGCATTCTACAAGTGATGCAGTTATTTTCTATCTTGCGCATCTTTCCTGATTCTGACATCACCTGAAGAGGCCACAGACTTGCTAAGACCTTGCTCATACCTACAGAAAACCTGCAAACATCTCCAATACCTTAGCTCCAGGCCAAGAGCACTGACAAGCCACATGCTCTTTCTCTGTCTTCTTGTTCAGATTTGTTTTCTGTTAGGACAATGAGGAAGAAGGAAAGAGTTGCTTAAAACCTCACCTCAAAAGCCTCAGGAAGAGACTTCATATACAAGGTGAGGACAGCCTGAAGGCATGGGGGGCCCTCACCCATCTGAGAATCATACTAAGCTACCAGCACTACTACTGTTTGATCAGTAGTACAATGCCATTGGTTTAAAGACTTTTTTTCCCTTGATATAGTCCTCTTAATTTCTGATGGCCTGTAGTCTTCGTTGGTTTTGGAAAATGATCATCAGAGGAAGTAAATGAATCAGAAATACTTTCTTTCCCAATGATTTTGTTGAGCACATGATTTGATCACTGTGTAGAGAAAAGCATACTAGTCTCTGCCGGTCGTCTGTCAACTCAGGGAACCAGCATGTTTTCCAGCACAAGCAACTCATTATTCATTCATGCTCCAGGTCCTCTGTACATGCTGTTACTAATATTAGGTTTCAACAGAGTAATGAGCAACAGCAATAGGCTGACTATCTTAATATATTTTAAATAACATTTGAAATATTAAATTTGAGTTTGGATTTTTAATTAGGGCCTGAGCAGCGTATTGACAATCTTCCTACAGTTTCGCAGGCAGCAAGCAAATAAGATAAGGATTGTTCCAATCTGAACACTGAAAGCCAGTTTGATTTATGGGATGGACCTGAAATATATCACCAAACCTTATAGCACTGGGGAAGTTTGTCTCTGGGTTCTGCAGCCAGACTTTGACCCACCCCTATACTAAAAGCTGACTTTTGATATGGGACCGCAGGAGAAGTAAAGACTTGTGAGACCAGCTCTCATGAGTATGTTTTGCAACATACTGTGAGTGAGCTGCCCAGGGAAAGCTTGACTCTCAAGGATGCCACTGTTATTAAATAAAGGGAACATGGTGTAGCTGAGCATAGTGACAAAGGACTGTTGTGGTATGAATCTATACCATAAGGATATATACGGTAGGGAAAAAAAAAAAAAAAAAAAAGCAGGCAAGCTATGGGTCACAAAATCCTACAGGGTTTCAAAATTATTCCCACTGCTGTGCTTCATACAGGAGCATAGGTCAGCATCTCTTCCCTTGTTGTGAGTGTGTATATATATATATGTATATACACACATATATTAAAGAACTCATTTAGAATTTGAGCTGGGCAAATTGCTAGAGCCATTTTTCTGTGAGAGTGCTGTGCACATTTCTGAATGCAATCCCTCTGCAATGAAGATTTTGACGTTCTGGAACTCACTCCTCCCGCTTGGTCTGTTTGAGCCTGAATACATTGACCTATGGGGCACATTGCAAAGCCTAGCTATTTTCCCAGGATTTTTCTGAATGAATGACTTGAGTAGGTAGAGAGAACATTTCATTTGTACAGCACGTGAAGGCTTTTAATTAATAATGTTTCCATTTGAATGCCTTTTGTATTTTTAAATGAGCTTTGTACATACGCCCAGAGCATCGGATAACTTCAGCGCACTTTTCCAATTAAAACCCAAGAAATATCACAACAATGCGGCATTGCTGCAATGTGGCATCAATCTTCTTTACATGATAGCTTTATACAGTGTCTAGCACAGTATTTCCTGATCTGGACCGTGACTTCTAGATGCCAGCACCTAGCTAGAGCTATCCAAGCTGTAGCAGGTTTCAAGGAGATGAAACCTCACATCAGTTGAAGAGCTTGACAGTGCTGATAACCACTGTAGGGCTGGAGTTGTTATACATACAGTGACATTAGAGAAGTGCTTAGGAACCTCATGGAGGTTTTACCTCCTTCCTTTCTAGATTTGGAGCTCCTGAGAGATTGGGTCTTTTCTTGGATATGTTGAGCAGGATATGTTGAGCAGGGAAATGCTTCTATATTTATATCTCCCTGCATCTCCCACAGGGAAAAAGAACTGGACCATATAGGAGCATTTCCCTGAGTCAGATTTGACTCAGACATCACCAGCTGGACCAAACAGCTAAATAAATAGCCCTGTAGGTAATTACAGTTCCTAATGAAGAGTCCCTCTCCAGCATCCTTATAGGCCCCCTTCAGATACTGGAAGGCTGCTATGAGGTCTCCACGCA
>WYDI02039113.1:0-24765 GCA_009867235.2 Psittacus erithacus | reverse complement strand
TGAGGACACCAGAACTGTACACAATACTCCAAGTGAGGTCTCATGAGAGCAGAGTAGAGGGGCAGGATCACCTCCTTGGACCCGCTAGTCACACTCCTTTTGATGCAGCCCAGGCTATAGCTGGCTTTCTGGGCTGCAAGCACACACTGAAGCCAGCTCATGTTGTTTCTCATCAACCAACACCCCCAAGTCCTTCTCCTCAGGGCTGCTCTGAGTCTCTTCTCCACCCAACCTATAACTGTGTCTGCGATTGCCCTACCCAGGCGTAGGACCTTGCACTTGGCATGGTTAAACTTCATAAGGCTGGCATTTACTCACTTCACAAGCTTATCAAGGTCCCTCTTGATGGCGTTTGTTCCCCTCAGTGTATCAACTGAGCAAATCTTAATGCAGAACTCCATTGAGAAACACCATGGACAGCCTCACTGTTTTTCTTCATCTCTGAAAACCCTGTAAAATCCTTACACTTAAATCAGGTATTGTACAAGCTTCCATATGTAGCTCTGCCAATGCACCACAATCTTGACCTGCAGTACTCTTGTATATCTATCTCCCTCAGGAAAAACAGCATGGTTTGTACTGAACTGTGAGAAAAGCTCATGTTTGTACAAATTCTGCCCTTACATGAGGATGCACAAAGGTCAGTTACAGGGAGAGGGCTGGATTTAGCCCTAAGCCAAGCTAAAACACCACCTTCCAGAAGAAAAGGGCTGATGAGATGTATTATTCCACTGAGTAACGAGTTTATTGCAGGTACAAAGAGCAGCATGTTATGCTGTTTCTATGTGTTTATTTACATGACGCATGCTCTTCTGAATTAAAGGCCTTTAATTTTCCACTGCTTCTACAGTCCATGGAATATTTTGATTGGAAAATCCCCACATTTTGCAGCATGATGAGGGTAAGTGCAGACATGTATATGACAGGAATAAACATTTTCAGATCTAAAAGTCCTTTCTATAGAGAAAAAAATATGCTTAAAAAAATAATTTACACGAACTGCACTCAGGCAATTTAAATTTCTATGCAAAGGAACAAGGTACAACCACATCTTTAAAGCATCTAACACTTTGTACAGTTGTCCAGCTGTGGTTGCTGCTTCTGGCAGTAAGACACCACCAAACATTTTATTGCAACTGCCTTTTCTTAAGGACTCCTCTTGCAAATTCTCTTATCTGAATACATGCTATGGCAGAGAGTGATATGACTGAATTATTGAATCTATTTTGCAGTTAAAATTTGTACACAAAGTCTAAGAGGTGTGATGGGCAATCCCTGCTCTTCTCTACGCTGAGTGTGTAGAGGTTTGAGAGACACGCTTGCCATAACACTGGGAAAGAACAGAAGGAATTGCTGATTTCAGAGTCTGCAGCATCCAGACAACGAGACAATGCCATGCAGAGTCCTCTATGCAAAGTAAACCACCTAGTTAGTGATAACCTAATACAGATGGATACCTAACTCCCAAGACTAGAAAAAAAACAAGTGATAATCATGAGAGAGTGGAAAATGTTTACAATGGCTTACCATGGGTGTTTATCACAATCAAATGCAGATCATTATTCTCCAGCTAAGTTGGACTGTAGTTTTCTTGTTCTTAGTTTCATACTACTCATGGATATTCAGATAGCAACCATGACTTTATATGTCCATTTCCATCACATCTGGTCGTGAGGTGGCTAGATCTGTATCATATTGCTGAGCTGCACAAATGCTGTTTCCCGATTCAGCTGCTCAAAACATTTTACATGAGTCTGAACAAAGATTCCAGCTGGTCCAGGCTGAAGCAACATGTTTGTTTCCTTCTCCCTTTCATCTCTAAGCTCATTCATGCTGAGAGCGGATATAATTGCTCTGTATAAATACATTCAGGTTAGGCACTAAAGCGAAAGAAAAGATACTTAAGTAAATGGACAATGATGACACAAGGACAAAAGATTACTAATGAGCAGTGAATAAACTCAATCCATAAATTAATGTTTCTTATTATCAGAAGTTCTGAAACACCTTTCCACTCAAACTTGGAAGAAAAAAATAAATTCATGTGAAGCCTAATGAATATATAGACTATGAGATACAGTCGCTTGCAACAGCACAGGAGCAGACATACTCGGTAATCCATGAGATTCCTTCCACTCCTATGCAAATAGTGAACACAAAATCTATATCACTTCCTGGAGTTTATATTAGTCTTGCATTTTGTTTTTATTCCAGACCCTTTGGAATCTGACTTTTACACTTTCAACCGAAGTTGATCTGCAAAATCTCGTATCAATTTTTGCTGGTCAAATTTTAGAACCAACACCTAATCATTTTCATTTCTGATTTACCAGATATCTACTACTTAAGCATGACCAATCTGATGGCTTATTCTCTTCAATTTCTGTGGCTGGATTTTGAAGTCCTGTGAAAGATTTTCTTGATCTGCTTTTTGCTCCACGAAGTAGACCCACAAGATCTGTTCCTATTCTTTTCTTGTGTCTCTTTACACCTGACCTGAAACTCTTCACAAACATATTACAGTCATCATTTTATTTCAAACTATCTCCAATTAACTTCAGTCTTTGCAATGGACAACTACCCATTGCCTAGCATATTAAATACCAGGCATGGTAAATAAGAGCACTAAAGCCTATTATGGGAATCAGTTATGGTATTAACAGCCAGTTTTTCTGAGCTAGGCTAAACCACCCAGAGACAATCTTCTTCCTGCTTGTCACCCATGCTTGTGAGTCAGATGTAATTTTTGACCTGAGCCTCTCATTAGGTCCTCATGCTTCAGCTCTGTTTAAACTTCACTAGTTCTCTCCCATTCCATAAAGCTAAAGCTTCTGTAATCATTATTCTGTTCACTAAATGTTGAAATGTCCTTTTTTTCTGGGTTTGATGAGCACAGTTTTAACCTATTGCCATCCATCCATTCAGAATGTTGCTGCAAGAAACATTCAGCAATTCAGAAATTGCTTGACCACATGACCCTTTTTAGATGTCCCTTATCTGTATTTCCCTTTTTTATCAGCCAATAAAAAATCTGCCTTTACTTTCAAAGATACTCATAAACTATTTTCACACATCAACTTCATCTTTTTCAGTGCCTAGACATGAGTTCCTTCCTGCCATCCACCCATATATTGACTCCTTACCCCACCTACTTGCTTGATTTTTCATTCTGTGTATGTTCTGTTCCAGCCATCATCTCCTGAGAGCAGCTCTGGTAACATCAAATAATCTCATTATCCTCCTTCAAAATGCTGATGTAATCTCTTCTGTCACAATGCCTAAAACAAATTGAACCACAACTGCTAAGTCGTAGCTCTATGATCACTGTTTATTATGATGGTCAACTGGGTTTAACTGTTTCTTAGTATGCTTTCCTACTTTGTTGCATACAAACTTTGTAAATGGGCCAGGGAAATGACTGGTGTCTTAATCTGTATTTATACAGGAGTTAGTTCAGTGGTATTCTGGCTCTTGACAAAGGTCTATGCTGATGCTCAACTGTAACAACAGAAAAAATAATACTGGCATGTCAGAAACACAATTCTATCTTTTGTTCTACCTACTGCCATTCCCTCTCCAACAGTGAATCCAGTTCAGTGGTTTCTGGTCTTTCTGTTAATGAAACTGGCCCTCTGGGACTCCTTCTGCTTTGTTGACACTTGTCAAAATGATTTTTTTTCTCTGGAAAAAAAGAACTTTCAATATGTTGAATGAGGATCTAGGATATTTTTAGTAAGACGACCATGGAGGTGAGGTCATGCATAGAGCAAACTGAACATGTCCTACTGTGTTTGTAGTGAAAGCAAAACAAAAAGGGAACCAGTAGAACTGTCATCTATTCCCAGATCTCTTGTGCTTCTCTTGTGGCTACTTTGCTGGTGATGGCAAACCTCTTCACTCTTTGGGAAGTTCATTTCCATTTGTGTTTTGATTGCCTTTCAGACTTCAACTAAAAACTTCTGAAGGAAGGGACAGTAACATCATGTTTTGAAGACCATATGACAAACACTTTTAAGTACTACTGCAACATCCAGTACCACCATGTTTGACATAACCCAGCTAACAGAATTAGACCCTGAAAAGTGACTACTCAGAAAGCCCCTCTTGCCAAGGAGGAAACTGGACTTTTTTGGGGGAAGATAGATATATCACAGAGCTGCAAGTCATCAGCTCCCACAGAGACAGTGGGAAAGGGCAGACAGGGCCTTAGAGGGGTCAGAAAGAAGGATTTTTGAGGCCTGGATAGAACTAACTACAACTCAAAGTCCCCAAGTCAACTGTAACCAGACATGGAAGCAAGGACCTGCCTGCAAGGATTTTGTGGTCAGAGATAGAGCAGTATATGACTATTTTTCATTTCAGTTCTAACCTAGCTGCTTTGTACTTTCTCTCTTCAGAAAGTTTTGCTTCTCATTTGTGCTCTGCATAAGCTGGCTTTCTGAGTTTAAAGCCTCCTATTTTTCTCTGGGGAGTACACTATAAGAGAAGGTCTAAAAGGCAGACCCACCTCAAAGCTCTGGCCAAACCAGAGTCATGTCAAACCTCTACAGTAACAAAATCCTTAATCTAACACTTTTCTTGCTTTCCATATGGCATAATAAGAAGGAAGAAGTGGAAAACATTAAACATAACAGGGTATTTGTCTTAGTAATACTGTTCCCCATATACCAAAAGCACTTTAGTGCCATAATGACTACATTTACTGAGAATAAGTTTAAAGAGAAAATGCAGGCACATGCCAACTAATTCACCAAAAGAGGTTTGCCAGTCTGCCAACAGGGTTCAGAGACTCCTTCTGAGCTCTTTTCCTTCTCCATGATAGCCCTTAGGTAAATGTTTGCAGGAAATTCAAATACTTGTGAGAGGGCAGAGTTACTGCTTCACAAGCCCTACCAAATGTAAACACTTCTGTTTCAGCACGTCTGCCATTACAATACCTATAGCTTTTCCAGAACCAAAGGATTAACTTTATTGTGCATTTGCTCAGCAGATCTGGTAACACAATATTGTACTTCTAAGCATACAGATTACTCACAAGTTTCTGGATGATACATCTTTCGATACTCACTCTACTTAAAGATAAGTGTTGAATCTTGCAGTCCCAGAAACATCCCACTGATGTAGAAACCAGTTACACCAAGGGCCAGATGGATGTTATTTTTCCTCAGGTTATCTGGATATTCCAAAGGTAATGGTTTTATTATTATTTCTTGCACTTTAATATTAAACAGATGAAGCTTGTTTGTAAAGACTGCTATGAGTCATTTTTTCTTTAGGTTTATAAAATAAAACAACAAAGGATGTAAGGAGTTAGAATTTAGTTCTGTATTATTTTATCATAAAAGGGGAATAAAGACATTATATGAATTGAGATATTTAGGTTTTGGATTTTTTTTTTAATGTGATATATGTATTAAAGAGCATTTTATGAACATGTATAGAAAACTTCTAGAAACCAGGAGTTATGCCACAGACATCAATTATTCTACTTTATTTTTGGTAAGGGTAGACTCAAATCTAGAAAAAGTATATCTATGTATGTGTGCCTGTGTGTGCAGATGAACACATCAGCCACATTAATACTAAAACATTAAAACTCTTATAGAAGCATTTTCCTGGAAAGTCAGATGCCATTTTATTTTCTGGCTTATTTTTCAGGATGGCCATTATCCTGTCCCAGTCTAGAGACTAATCATTAGAAGTGCTGAGTTATCACAATTTCCACCTGACCCCGTAGCAGCTGAGAGCTCTGAACTGCTGTACTTTGGCCCTGTTGCTTAGTATTAGCAAGGCCTCAAGACCCTAAAAATAAGCATGTGTTTATATTGAAGGAAGCAAAATGACTGACAACCCTCAGAGCAATTTGTCTGCTAATCAGTTAGGAAGCTTCTCTCATAACCTTTGTTTCCCCATTCAGTTGACCTTCTCTGTGGAGAAGTTTTACCTTTTGACTTAAGGAGAACATGAGCCTCCAAGTGGCTTTATTTAACCAAAATGCGTACTGTATACAAATGACTTCTTTGCATGTTATAGACATGAAACAGTTTAATTGCAACAGCTTGGAGATAAACTGTTTCCCTGAAGCAGGTGTACATTTAGGATGTCCGCTCAGCTGAATGTATTCCTTTCCTCACAACCAAGGGAAATTGGCCAAACTGATGTGCTATTTGTTTTGTAAATAGGCATCCTTGAAATGATAAACAAGGAGTATTGTTATTACTGCTGGCTATTAATTTCACTCTGTGTCCAGTTACTTTATTTTTAGAATTGAGGATTTCTTGTCAACCAGATTATAAAGCATCTTGCATTATAAATCCTTCGGTTCATATGGTGATAATTTTTTTAAACATTCATTTTGCCTGAGCTGATAATTGCTATGCTGAGCTCCCATTCAAAAACAATACTATTATTTATTGATGTGAAAATTCAAACATGAAGATTTCAGCTGCTATCAAGTGAATGACCAAAGTACAATTTCCAAATTATAAAAACACATTTCGACTTTAGTTCTTACAAGAACTCTGCAGCCAACATGGAATGGATCTGTTCCATCTTAGAGTGGAAATAATCCTAACTGAGGAAGTTGCACTTAGTCTTGCTGTGGAGGAAACTGGCTTTATTTGACTGTGTTCTCAGAGTTTAAAAATCCAACACCTAAGCCTATTAGGTACACACTTTAAATGCACTTTAGAGTCCACATTACCAACATGTTGAGTATCCTTCCTCCCCAGGGGGTTTAACAGGCTCTTCTGCTGAGTACTTCCCAGAAGTTTTCACTGTACCACAGAATTGTGTCTACAGAAGCTGTGGACTATATATGTGGGTAGTGATTACTTTGCCATGCCATCAGTGACTAGTCCTAACAGTTGCCTGAACTTCTAAGTCTTAGAATAAAAGGAGGTTCTGAATTCAGATGTTGCCATATGATTTTTTGAACAGTACCATAACACAGACCCCTGCTACTTTTAGAGAATGTTGTCTTCATGTCCCTGAGACAATTTAAAACTCATTTGTTAGGTCTTTCTTCTACACTTACGAAATGCTGAATTGTGCTGATGCTCTAATTTATCCTTGAAGCAAAAGATTCAGTTCTGCAGACACTTCACTAACTCAATAGGCATTAATAGTCAGACATCTTTCTAAATAAATTGAAGATGCAGTCAAGCTATGCTTTTCTAGACTAACCTCAATATTAACACCTCTATAATCAGTATGTAGACAGTTCATAATCTGCATCTATGTTATCATATGTATTTTAGTTTGTCAGGAGTTTACTTCAAGCAATATGGTGAAACCCCAGTACCATATATACAAAATAGAAATCAGTCAAAAGAACTCTGAGCTTCAGACTGCCTGATGACACGGTTTTGTGTAGAGGACCAAGATAGACTTTGTGGCTAATCACCAGTGTCACTCTGAAAGTACCAACACTGTGTTACTGTCTGCAAAATGATCACCTCCTGTCCTGCTAGGGGGCCACTGAAGATACTAGTCTTACTCACTGCAAGGACGAACACAGTAAAGACCAGCTAGTTCCATAAAATATCAGAAACCTGGGCTGGGGTACAATTTTTCTCTTTCAAAGACATCAGCCATGAACTTTAATAGAGACTTAGCCCACCTACATTCTGCGTGCGACATGGGAACAACAGTCTTTCCCACCTGACGCTGCGGAAGATAACCACAGAGACAGGGATGGTGTTTGAGGACGGATTCATTGTGTGAGTGTTGACACCTAAAGTCAAGAGCATAAGTGTGGTCTGCTGGACCCCTGCAGTCAGGGGAGAGGATTTATACTTGCTGCATCAGAAGAACTGACCAGTCGACACATGATAAGTGAACTCTCAATATCAGTGTCTCAATGGGTGTTTAAAGTTAACTGAGATCAAGGCAGGCCATCTGCCTGACACCATGATGAAACCTCTCTATCAACTGCGGAGGAAGCCAAGGTCTTGAACATTTCCACAGCAGATACTCTGAGAGGTCTTTTCAAGCTAGGTAGATAATGCTGAAGATGACCCTTAGAGACTTTGGTGAAGTAGGCACTATGGATACTGCAGGGAAAGAAGCTCTTAATGGCTTCAAAAGCTGCCAAGTGCTTTATTTTACTTCAATGTTCCATCATCTTGTATTTTTCCTATATATATATTTGGCAGAATATTTCTACTGATTTGCTGGACTAGTGGTCCTCTCCCTTTGGCAAAGTTATTAATCAGGACTACAGACTAGCATTAGTATTTTAGCTCTGCATATGATGATCATACCAATAAATATCTTCTATTTCAGTAGCATTTAACCACAATCAAGATGAAAACCTAATGTGCCCAGCTAATGTGTGAACACAGTGACTTACCACTTGTTTACAAAAGTACCCGGTAGAGATCTAAATCTATTTTGCACAGTTGGGTTTTTCCTTTGTTTGCTTGCTTTTTGATTTGTTTTGTTGGGTTTTTTTTGGTTTTTTTTTTTGGGGGGGTGGGAGGGGGTCGGGAATCAATTTCTGTGCCAAAAAATGTGGACTATGAAAACAGATGCGAGCGTTTACTTTTCTGGCCATGCAGTTGGGAAAAGTACTCCAAGAAATAGAGCTCTTCAAGCAAAAATCAAAATTATAATAAAGTCCCTTTTAAAATAAATGTTCATTTGGTTCATATTTTGTATGATTATTAAGCTTTCCATCTCCCTTTCTTTTCCCCCCACTCCAGTCAGATTCTGACTAAGGTACTAGGGATTTCCAAGACACAACAAAATCATAGAATCGCAGAATTGACTAGGTTGGAAAAGACCTTTAAGATCATCAAGTACAATCTTTACCCCAGTACTGCCAAGGCCACCGCTAAACCATGTCACTAAGACCCTCATCTACACAGTTTTTGAACACTTCCAGGGACGGTGGTTCCACCACTTCCCTGGGAAACCTGTTCCAGTGCTTGAGGACCAGTGAAGGAATTTTTCCTAACATCCAATCTAGACCTCCTCCAGCGAAGCTTGAGGAGGAGCTTCTTGTCCTGTCACTTATTACCTGGGAGGAGAGATTGACCCTCACATCTCTACAACCTCCTTTCATGCAGTTGTAGAGAGAGAGAAGGTTCTCCCTGAGCCGCCTTTTCTCCAGACTAAACCATAGGTCCCTCAGCTGTTCCTCATAAGACTTGTGCTTCAGGCCCCTCATGAGCTTCTTTGCCCTTCTCTGAACCCGCTCCAGCACCTCAATGTCTCTCCTGTAGTGAGGGGCACAAAAGTGAACACAGGATTTGAGGTGTGGCCTCACCAGTGCCAAGTACAGGGTTGCTGCTGGCCACACTGTTTCTGATACAGGCCAGGATACCACTGGCTTTCTTGGCTGCCTAGGCACAAGCTGGCTCATGTTCAGTCATCAATCATCATCCCCAGGTCCTTTTCTACCCAGCAGCTTTCCAGCCAGTCTTCCACAAGCCTGTAGTATTGGATGGGGCTGTTCTGATCCAGGGGCAGGACGTGGCACTTTACCTTGTTGAGCCTTATACCATTGGCCACAGCCCATTGATCCAGTCTGCCCAGATCCCTCTGCAGAGCCTTCCTACTCTCCAGCAGATCAACACTCCCACCTAGCTTTGTGTCATCTGGAAATTTACTGAGGATGCACTCAATCCCCTCATCCAGATCATCAATGAAGATGTTAAACAACACTGGCCCTAATACCGAGCCCTGAGGGACATCACTAGTGACTGATCGCCAGCTAGATGTGACACCAAAAAATAAGCAAAATCTGCAGTGACAACCGACATCAAGATAGTCTCCAGAGTGCTTACAGAAGCAGAATAAAAATCAAAACTACTACTGAGAAATACAAACAGTACAACAGCCAAAGCTTTATGCTGGCTTGAAGGCTCTACCTGATGAAATGCACCTGGTTTACGTACTTCTATAGCCTCTTTACCATAATACCTCAAAACCTCATGCCTTCTAAATGATCACATTCTTAAAGAGGCATTACTCACCCCAATTTTATACAAGCAGAGTTGAAGCAAACACAAAGATTAAAGCCTTTATCATCAAGATATTTAGATGCTTATATCCTGATTGCTTTCAATGGGAAGTTAGAAGCCTGAGCACATTCAGATTTTCTACATCTGTGTGACTCTCTGGAGGTCATATGGCAATTAGGTGGCAGAACAGGGAAAAATTCCAGCAGGAAATTTTATCCAAATTTAATTTTAACTCATGACTTCCAACTACTGTTTAATACCCAGTCAACCAGACCATCTTTCTTGTGTTCATATTTTTTCCTAACTCTGCCCTACCTCTCTACCTAGGTAAGAGTACACAATGGTGCTACAGTAAAAATGCTCTTCACATCTCTTTGCAAGTTATAAGCACCTGTCACATCAATACTGTCACACATGTTGTTGCTGTAAAGGAGTTCAACATAAATTGAGTCTGCGCATCAGTTTTCATATTAATCAAATGGCTTGTCAGACACAGCAACTGGAAAAGGACACAGGGCCCAGTGAATTATATAAGAGAAAGTATTTGCCATCTTATAAAATTTTAAAGGTTTCAAATAGACACATATGCACTAACTGCTGTGTCATGACATCACTCAGGAAGAACGTCCACAGTGTATTTTCCAGCATCTTCAACTCAGTGCTGAATCTATTTGTATTCCATGGTGTTTTCTGCTTTTGTTCTGTCTAACATGGGGAATAAAGAGATTTCTACAGACAACCTTTAAATGATTATAATAACTATTGTAACAGTAAAATTAGTATGTGTAATGATGACAAGTTAAATGAATGTACAGTTTGCATACAGGGCTTTAATTCCATAATCTCACACGCTTAAGCTTTTGGATGGACAGGGAGGCGGATTACTTATATTAACAGTCTTTACTCTTTTTTTGATATGCTGCTTTTGTTAGTTTACCAGCAGAATACTGTATTTAAAATACTTACATGTTTTACTTACTTCTGTTGGTCCTCTTAGAAAGAGATCATGGACTTTCAGGCATCTGTAGACCCCAGCCTGAAAACTATTAACTTGCATGCTTAAAAATAAGCAGCTTTTAGAGGGTTGTTGAATCAGCAAATACAAACATACATTAGTTGTTTGATGAAATGTATAACAATTTTTTTAATAACTTCTTTGATGAGTGTAAATTTATTACCTGGCTCTCTTTCAGTTCAGCACTCTTTGCTTGGGTAATGTGTGCTTTGAGATTATTTTCATTTTACCACACAGGTAATGTGCACTAATCATGTTTTATCTTGTTGTAAGTAAATAGGTAGGGTATTGCACAGAACTGTTTGATCAAGTATAGCATGATTTAAGAGAATGGTTATGCCTTTATTTGTCTCATAATCCTGCTTAAAATCTGTATGAATCATTAGAGTAAGGTGCATGTTAATAATAGCTTCCACATATACATTTATATATAAAAAGCTAAAATATTTGCTGTCTTATTTTAGTAGATTTAAAGTGTCACTGTGTTTTTCCATTGATGCAAAACACTTCTAAAATATTTCACTTATTATATGTGCTCTTTCCCTCCATTCACCTGTGTCTCAGTTCACGAGTGATTTCAACCTAGGCCATGTGATTTGAAAATCATAAGCTTTCTGGTTTTTAAAACCTCATGGTAGAAAGGCAGCATTTTTAAGCTTCCTTCTGACAGTATTAGTAAGGACAGCTCTTGAGAACAGGAATACATCTCAAAACTAGCTAATCACCAGTCCCATTTCAATCCTTATGGGGCAATAGGCTAAGCTGTCTTTTGGCACACATAATGTACGCGTGGACTCTACCAGTGGATTTCCCTGGCCGTGTTCCCTCCAAAACTGGGGAACAGTGAGAGAGGGATATGGCCCTGTCTTCAGAGAACATTGCACAAATCCATCCAAGTGAGCCCCTGTAATCTTTTCCTTCCTTCTTTATTTCCCTATCTTTGATCTTCTATATATTCCCCCCAAAAAATTAACCCCTGTCAATATAACTGTTCCTTCTTTATTGCTTGCTGAAATGCAAACATTTTATTTTGCAACGGGCCAGTCAGAATTTGTTTTGCAAGGCTATGCATGGAAACATGCACTGAGAAACCCTGATTTCTTCCTTTTCCTTCACTGTGAATTGATCTAAAACCTGTCAAGCTCTACCCAGGCAGTAACACTGTGTCTTCACCCAGTGCCAGTATTTATGGCCTCTTTGCTGGCTTTCTGCTGCAACAGATTGCACGGATTGGCACTACTCAGCAGACCACATTGAAGTTATACACTATTACACAACCTTTCCACAACCTTGATGCTCCAGATTGTAAATGTCTCCATCATTTCAGTCATTGCCTCATTTTCTTTTTATTTGGCTCAAATGTGCTAATCTGAAGTTTGAAAATCTTCAAGAATGTCTGACATTGTTGCAACTTTGAATATCCAGGCTTATTCATCCTGAAGAAGGCTCCAGGGAGACCTGATAGCTGCCTTCCAATACCTAAAGGGGGCCTATAAGAAAGGTGGAGAGGGACTTTTTACAGAGGTATTTAGGGATAGAGCAATGGGGAATGGCTTTAAACTGAAAGAGGTAAGATTTAGATCAGATGTTAGGAAAAAATTATTCACTGTAATAAGAATAGAGTAATAAAGCACTGGAACAGGTTGCTCAGAGAAGCTGTGGCTGCCCCATCCCTGGCAGTGTTCAAGTCCAACACAAATCATTCTGTGATTCTATGAATATGAAGATTGAAAAGGGAGAGTCATGACTAAAAATGAAGAGGTGTGTAATGCAAGCATGTGTACCATGAACATGATGCAAACACACATGTACCTTGAATTAAATTAGCTGTTCTGCCTGCCTGTCTACATGCACCTCCACATTACTGCACAGAGACTAACAGGCGTTTCACACACAATTCCTAGTCAAGAGCCACAAGACAGGGTAGCAGAGAAACACAATTATAAGTCCTGGAGTGTCTTGTTTGGCCAAAACATGTCATTCACCACAGTAAGGTCCACCACTGTGATTTGGATCAGACTTGTGGAAATCCTGAAACTCATTCAGTAACGTGTCTGGTGCCCCTTCCACCTTGACTTTGACACAGACCTACTTAAAACAGAGGCTATGTTTTAAAAGATCTTAGTTAAGTCTGTAAAGATATGTTTCAGGCCAAAATCAGTACCATAGAAGTGAAAGGAACTTTAACTATTGGGTTATGTGGGATAGAATTTTATCTTAGATAGTTTAGTGCAGAGAAACTCTTCCAAAACTTGAGCCATTTCACCTGCCCACTGGAGTTTACTTTGCAAATCTTTCCTACTACTGACAGCAAAGAGGCTGAAATTTTTGTTACTCACAGTAGAAGCCACATATTTCATGACAATTATATTACAGAATATTAGCAAATAACTGACAGGAAAAGTAGATGACTGGCAATGGCAGCCAGTGCTTGCATAGTACAAAGCTTTTTGTCTACCCAAAGAAGCTTCAAGAAAGATGCAGGCCATAATCAGAACTGGCCGAAAGAAATTTGTTCATCCAAAAGGGTTAAAAAATTTATACTCCCTTATAAAAGCAATTTATTTTAATTCCCATGCCTACTTATTAAATTTGAAATATTTCACAACAGGTCAGGGAAAGAAATTAACAAATCCAACCTCTTCTGTACTTCTATTTCTGAAAATAAACCCCCAAAAAATGAACATACAAACAAAAGCCCCAAACAAACAAAAAAAGTTTAAAACAATACTACCTTTTCCATGACACAGGATTTGGTTCAAATTTCAACATGAAGTTCAGACTTTCAGTAATTACTCCTTGTGTATATAATGTGCTTATAATATATGCTTTTAAAATGAAGCTCACTGCTGTGCACTGAGCACATATAATAAACATGTGCATTGAGTGCACTGGGATAAACCTGAATCTATATAATTAAAAGGTCAGTAGTACCATTCATTATATTTATTATTAAAGATTTACTGTATAGTTTACCATTGAACTACCCCAGTCTTGTCAGCTTCAACCTCATCTCAGCTGTATGAATCTCATTCATTCTAATGGCAATAGGGTAAAAAAATATTCCACTTTAATGACTTACAAAAAAGTCATTCCCTCTTAATTTCCAGACATCTGAAAAAAGATATCAAGCCATGCATCTGATAACAAAGAGTTTCTCTTTCACAGCCGAAGGCCAAAAGTTTCAAACTCTTGAAAGCATCTTAAATTAATAGGTCTGACCCCTAGGTGATGTACAAGCCCCCTTTTCGCCACAAATATTACTGTAAAAATTGTATGAGATACTAAAGATAGTTTGACTACAGATTCAAATTTACCTAAATAAAGACATCTAAAAAGGTCAATTTATACCCATGAAAGTCTGTGATATCTACACTCTATAATGCAGTGAAGTCATTCCTGAATGGCATTCCTTATCTGTTTTTCCAGAGAAAGTCCCAAGATACTGGTCAGATTTCTCGTTATAAAGTACACCTTCCTCAGTTCCATTATTAGTCACCATTCAGTTTAACTGAACATAACTAGTTTTCTCCTATTTGATGACACACTGAGTGGAAAGAGTACACAACGTCTCACCAGGAATATTACTATTTTCTGAGTTTTATTAATTGTAATATAACCTTTTATTAATTTTAATATAACCTTTTATTAATTCTAATAGAAATTTTAGAATAATTTCACTTAAAATAACACCTTTTTTTTTCTTCTATTCAATCAATGCACTATTTACATTGACGTGAACCAAATAAGAACCAAATTATTTCCTCAAGTGCTTGTACAGTACTATGATAATATCAGATCATCTGTGAAAAACTTCCACTAGCTCAATCCAGATGTTCAGCATCCATAAACCAGATGATTTTGTCGGAATTGGTCAGTGAGATCTTGACTGTATTGACCTCAAAACCAAAGAATTTTACTCAATACTACTAAATGAGCAGGCCAACTACTAAAACCTGATTTACTGATAGGTATTAAACCCCATCAAAATAAATGGATAAATGACACTTCTCTGATTAAACATCCCATCAATGTTGACTGCAACTATTAAATAAGAAGCATCATGTATTGATGGATATTAGTAAAGCCATGTCTGCCTGCAAAGCCATGGATTTGTTCACATATCCCAGTTAATTTAGGTTGTTTTAACATCATGTCTTAAATATTATTTAAACATTTATATTAATAAATATTTTAATATTTTGGAACAGACATTCAAGAAAGCAGAAAAGAAATGTAGAGTTTTTGTATCTCATTGATAACTAGGTGATTATTTACTGGTACATCCTATTTCTCCCATAGTCTGTGTCAATCCAGAATTGTTAGCTGCATTATTTTTTCCTATGCAGACAATGCTGTTTTTCAACTAACTAAATGCAGACTTCTTTATCTGCATTGACATAGCAAGCAATTGCTAAGAGAACAGCTTCCTTGTTTTGCCTCATATTGCTCCAGGACTGGGGAGATGACACTTGTGATCTTTCTCGTTTACTGATTTTAAAGTCTGATGAGAAAAAAGAAAAACCTTTTAATGAGGTGAAACCACAATCCCTTATATAGACAGATATAAGTTTTTTTTACTTTAGGATGGGAATATTAAAATAATAGACTAAAAAGACAGAATTGCAAGGTGATTACATGATTCAGAAAAGTTTCTTAGTAGTATTTACAGGATATCTTTATGTTAGAAAAAGATGTCACTTAGGAAAAGGGAAGAGATTGGTATGAAAAAAAAAGAATTCTCAAGGTGCATGAGAGAGTTGTCCAGGAAGATGTTTTTTCCATAATAAGGTAGCAGCAAAGAGGTGAACAAAGAAGATCCAAGAAAACACTAAAAGAGTAGAACTCTGCTAATGATGGCAGAGGGCACAGCAGAGGACTGGGAAGGGAAGAGATATTTCAGTTCTGGAGATAGGTAGAACTAGGGGGCAGGTCTTTAAGGACAGCCAAAACCAAAAGTGCTTGCATTTTTAGAAGAAAGAGCCAGAAAAGAAAGCTAATTAAAATGGTGGTAAGAGGAGAACAGGGGCAAGAAAACAGAGATATGAAAGAAAAGTAAATACTTCAAGAATATACGTTAGCTACCAAATGAAAGAAGTCTAAAGCCACAATGATGTCACAAAGAAGGAACGATATCAACACTCAGTCACACTGGGTAACATGACAAAGAATTGATACAGAAAATACAGATGAAATGAAATTTTCAAGGTCCTCTAGTGAACCAGATTCTCCAGGAAAACAGCGGGGATGTGGCAATTTTGGTGCCATTTTCTAATAGGGTGCCAGCATCTAGGCTGACCAGATTAAAGAAGGAGGATTCCCAGTGTTTGTCACAGCAGTACTCTTTCTCCACAGTGTTTTCTTTTGGCAAAATCTTTCATGTGATTCACTGCTTCTCTTGCTGCGGTATCTCCTTTCTCCTTCCTTCTCTACTGTTCATTATCCTTTTACTTCCTCTCTTGAATCCTTCACACTCACTCTTGGGGCAGGGAAGCAGAAGAGAGAAAGAGAGAAAGAGAGAAAGAGTCTCTTCATAAAAGCTTATCCTAAATGAGACAATTTCTCCAGGGCAAAGAAAAGCAGCAAAATCCTATTCACAAAAACATATAACTGTATATGCAAATATGGACAAATACACATCTAATTTGCTATTTGCACATGCAATTTATCTCATAACCAGAGTGATTATTTGTATGAAGTAGATGCTCTATTGTGGGAATGAAAATCAGAAGTGCAGTGATATGTTTATTTATCTTCCTTAAAAAAAAATTTTATTGGCTTTTGTATGCATTCATGACACTTCTCTTACATTGCCAGCCATCAGTAAAGTTACTGACTGTCATTAGCAAAAGAATCAAACACTGACTGACAGTAAAAGCCAGTAAAATATTCACTTGTCAGTAAAAATGGCAATTTAATTTAGAACTTTTCAGTACTTTGGCATAAGTTCCTGGGCTATTTGAGCACTTTTAATATCATAGGGCTTTATTTATCATAGTTGAAATGATGGGTTCTATAAAAATTGGCACATATGACCATAAACAGAAATAGCAAGAATCCCAAATTGCCTTGAAAAATATACTCAAAGTTGCACAAGTTAATTCAAAATTAAAGATCTGGATATGTATGGAAAAACAAAATGCAATTGGATGATGTTATAGCATTAGTGGTTTGGAAAATTTCATTATCTAAATAGAATCAATATTTTGAGGAGTGTATTTTTCCACTTCTCACTGAAATTCATTTTCCAAATCAAATTATTTAGGAACCTCTGTCCCAAATCCTCTAAAAATGTACTTGTTTACATTAAAGCATGGATTGCACAGGCTTAAACATAGTGGTGATTTCTTCTAGACATCAGGACCTGTGTTCCCTGTGACCACCACACAAATTACCAAAACAAAGTTCATTTCCAGCACCACTGTTTGACTTATTACCACAGCCCTCCTAGCAAGTGAGGTGCTTCACAGGGCATCTGCAAAACAGCTGCCCTCTGGGTGTCTTGTTTGGCAGCCTTTCCCATCTGCTTTACCTGTCTCTTTTTTCTGAATAATTTATTTCACCATCTCCCTAAGTAGAGCACCTGGCCCAAGGCTAACTCTTTCACCTAAATTATTCAGAGCTGAAAACTCTTTGATTTAAATTCAGATAACGTAATGACTTAACAGGACAAAACCCTTAACTTTGGAGCAACTGTGAACATTTCTGGGCTTTGTATTCTGTTAGCAGCTTAAAAGCTTGGCTGCATAAACTATGTGCAAAAGCACCAGAGAAATCCTTCATCCTCAAACATTTCTTCCAAAGCCTCTTTCAGCAGCTGAAATTTTGCAAAGCAGGGTTGTTTTACCTTCCTGCCTTTCTGCCACATCTCAGTGCCACAGGAAGCCACAGGACACCTTCCTGTGTGTGCACTGCAGCTGGCTTGTCCCTTGTCTTTATGCAAGAAAAGCTCCTGCTAAAGTCACTGAAAATTGGCTGCAGGACTGGACTTTGTGCACATATGTTCTCTTCACAAGCAGGTTTTTGTTCAGAAACAGCAAAAGCCACCCCTATGCAGAGCTCCCATCCTAGCTCCATACTCCACTATCTTTACCTCATGAACTCTACAGGTGAAATAATTTCTCCCTGCCCCTGCTCACAATAGCATGGGGAACTGCCATAGCCCAGCAAAAGGGGCTGTACAACGTCTCTGCCCTGGGATGTCACAAAGCAAGAAACTGAAAACTCAACAGTAATTTGGGGTGCAACTTTGCTACCCCCAACTGTATTGACTGAGAGTTTCAGCTTCTTTTTTTAAGCACTTGTTCCATTTGTTTTTCCACAATGGCACCACTGTTTTTGCCCTTTTCATTAAACTCAGAAAGCCTATGATCAGCTTATTTATATATTTCTTATTTCTTCTGAAAATCTCCTGAAGCCGTTTAGAAGACAATCAATACAAGGAGATGATTTGTATTGCAAGACACTAGCTTCAGCAAGTGTCTTTATCACTGAAAGAAGTATTACATAATAAAGAAGTATTACTTCATTTATTACTTAATAAAAGGTATCAAGGTTATAATGTGAGATTCCTGATCAAGGGGTATCTTGAGGCCTTTCCCACTTTAGGTTGAGTGAGAGTAATAAATTGTCCTTGGTGAGAAAAAAAATTTCATAAATGAAGGAATAATACTGAAGGAAGCTGTTTCCCAATGGCCTTGCAGTAAAAAATGAAAAAGTAAATTAGTGAAATCTCTATCTGGCTTACTCTGCATTTACCTCAGTGTCACAAAGACAGGCATGGGAAAAAAGAATTATTAAAGCAAAATCAGTTTTGAAAAATTAGTACCTTTTCACTTCTGCAGTCAAAAAATCCCACATATTTCACACATTCTTTTACATGGACCAGCATAGATCCTGCTGATAGAACAAAAAGAAAATACAGTAATTTTTCTCAGATCATACCCAAACAAAACTAAAATTGACTTCAGTTGGATTTTTGCCTGCATAAGCACTAAATAATTTGGCACATTTGCAGTAACTAGTCTTGTCTGTTTATTGCAGAGATATCCATAATAACCATCACTGTAGCTCTTACAGGCATGATATGAACTGTTTCATTTTCCTCTGAGAAGTTTATCAAGTATCAGGTATTTGCTTTTTGCTCCAGCTTCAGGAAATCAGGGTCATGGATTTCAAATGAAGTACTTTGTACTCTTCAGAGGCAGTGAGAAAACACAATAGTACAGACAAAATCTAATCAAAGTATTTTGGCTTTCTGCCTCCTTTTTATTTTACAATGGGGACAAAAAATAAACTCAAGGTGCGACTTGAATCCCTTCAAGAGTTCCCTTCCTGTGTATGCTGTCTCTTGCCAGAAATGCGAGACTGACAGAATGATAAAATGTGATGCGAGGTCCTCCTGCCCATTCAAAGACCCTCCCTCAGGTATCAGGTGCCTTGCCTGAGCTTTGAGGTCAATCAGACACCTCCCCTGAGGCTTACCTGGGCTGAAGGATACATCTACCCAAAAATCTGCCTAGGTAGAGCAGCTGTTATCTGAGCTAGGATCAAAGTGCCCCTCTGCACTCCAGAAAAAGCATCTTCCAAGCTGGTCATCTTTCTCCATGATTTAAATGAATGTTGAATGAGTCTCTGGGGACGACAGTTGTTGTGCTGAGAAGATAGCTGTCAGAAATACTTTATCACGAAAGTTCAGTTCCTTTCAAGGCCTTTTATTATTAATAGTCATCACTGCAGGGAAGCAGTAAACAGAGACCCTATTTACTGTACAAATTGACATATTATAAACCACAAAAGCCATCCTGGTGCTTTGCTACTTTACCTTGCTTTTCAGCATGCTAGCTCTAGGGAGTCCTTTAACCTTTGTGTTGCTAGAACACAGAAAGAGAATTTTGCTTTTGCATAGCAAGGCTGGACTGGTTAGAGCAGCTAATTTTTTGAGGGTCGTTGCCTTGAGGAGTGCATGGATGACTGCAATATCAGTACTGTATGAAAGGTGAGACATTATGCTCCATAGTGACTCTACAGAAAAAAAATTAAAGGCATTTATCCCTTCACTAACAGGATACTGGATGTGTCTTACAGTAGCTCATGTTTTTACAAAAGATTTCCAACAGCTTCCATCACTTTCCACTGCTTGCTCAGGGCACTGCACTTCATGTGAAAGATGGGCAGGTTTTCTAAAGGTAAGTAAAAGACCTATTCCTTCAGCAGTAATAGGTGAGGGAGGTGATCAAGTAGCTGCTAAGGGGCATAAGACAACACGGCAAGATGAGTCCTAGGTGTGGGAAGGAATAGTCCTGGTCCAGCCCACCACGGTTGTGGTACCATGAGCAGGTGAGACTTTACAAGGTCAGTTTTCAGTGCAATATTGGATTTTAACAGCCTGGTGGATAACTCTTGGAAACAAATGATACAAGCACCAGTAGAAACAAAAATGAGCAAGACAGCAACAGTGCAGAGGCAGGGAAAGGGATAAACAAAGAATATCAAGTTAAAAAATGACAACCTATTGCACTTGGTAACAAATGGGCCTGTACTCGTACTTTCTGTCTGCCCCCTGCACTTTGGCATCAATCTGAAAATATCTCTCAGGTTTCTTGACAAAGTCTTAAAATCATACTGAAGAGAGACGGAGGACAGCGCGCAGTTCACAGCAAGCAGCCAGACATGCTGCAATGGGTAGGGTGGTAGATATGTCACAAAGTCACAACTTGGTATGTTGCAAAGTCATGACTCCGCAAAGTGTCACTTGAGCAAACTACAACTTAGCAACTCATAAAGTATCGGTTCAGTGAGTCATGGTGTCACCACACAGTTCAGACAGAGGCACACAGAGGTGACACAGCGGCTCTGGATGTGGTGAGCCAGCCAGTCACAAAGAACCTCCTTAGCAAAGCATGAAGTAAGCAAGTCAGAAGGGTGAATCAGCTAGTTTAAAGCAGCTAAAAGCAGTTCTAGATACCAGTTTAAACTCAATGCAACCGTGCCAAAGTGGTGGCACCATATGGCAGACACTGAATGGCCTCTGTGTTATGCATTGAAGGGTTCACAGGCCAGTTCCCAACAGGGAGAGTGTATCTCTAAAGTCACCCTCACAGCTGTTACAAACTGATAGTGTCAGAAGAGACGTGGGGAATTGGAGGGACGTGACAGTTCCGTTGCTCCCATACTCCCTAAAGTCATATCCTCAGAACAGGTTTGAAGCACAAGCCTGGGGAGGGTGGATGGGGAAACCACTGAGCAGCTGCTCTGTGCAGAGAAGGTATCATTCTTGGAGGCTGTTGATCTGGTCTCACTCATGAATATTGTATTCTATTCAGTGTGAAAAGCCAAACAGCAAGGGGGTGGAATCAGCTGCTTTTTAAAGTACAGAACATGTACTGTGAAAGAGTGTTCAGAAGTGGTTCTTCCAACCCACAGTATGCTAAAGATTGGTGCTTGGTACATTTAAAAGATGAGAAAAAACCTACACCACTCAAGTATAGAATAGAACTGTGACTTTTTTCAATTAAAGAGTTTCTGACATCCAAAAATGTTAAGTGCTCTTCTGACTGAAGTCCTTAATAGCAACTGAAATTGTTGCAAACTTGAGCCTTTTCTTAGATAGAGAGCATACTGAGTCTCTTCTTGTTACAATAATAAATAAATAAATAAATATAAAATTACACCGTAATTTTGTTACCAGACTTGGACAAACTTCTGAGAGGGACCACACACCAGATCAGATTATTTAGATTTGTTGTGAGAATAGTCAACATGTGTTCCTTTCCCATTCTCTGTCCAATCTTTGTTGTAAAAGTGGACTCATGTTGTGCCAGTTCAGATTAATAATATAACATGAAAGGGCTAGGTTTGTATCATTTTCCATACTCGCTACATTTACTGATGTGGGAATAGAGCTATATTCTACCTGACCCACTTTTAGTTTTATGGCCACGATTAATAGCACACAAATACTTCACAGTCTTAGGTGGATATAGCACCTGCTCCTTGGCATCAAATTGCGTGAGTGCCAAATTATCTAAAACTTTCTTTCAGACTGTGAAACAACCTTCAATTTACTCAAGAAGGTCTTGGCATATTCTTTGTATAGACACCTCTTTTTCTCTTTCCTTGGCATGACATGGCCCATGAGTTCTTACTTTGCCAAGAATTCCCCTAAGAATGTGCTATGCTTCTTCTGTTCAAGCCTATATTCAACTCAATATATTTCTGTGACTGTCATTGGATATAGATTTTGTTACGAAGTTTCACCACACTTTGAAAGAATCTACATGGGTTTTCTTTCTATTTACAGCTGCTCATTAAGCATAGCATCTTATTAGCATGAAATAATGCTCCATCCCACAGGCATAGTCTCTAATATTCCCATAGTTTTCAAGTAGGTGATACTATTTGTAAAATCAGTTATTACAGAACTTCATTATTTTCACATGCTACTTTTTAAATCTAATTCTTTGGAAGGGCTAATACAGTGCAGTTTATTCATTAAAATCAATATTATTGTTTAAAGTATTTTCGGTGTAACTTGATCTCAGAAAATGCCTAGCTATTTACATTTATACAAACCCTTGGAAAGCATTTCAAAATAATGTAATAGGAAAACAGTTGATACACCGGTTAGATAACATCAAAGAGTGGGTTGGGAACACAAACCAGGATTCTTGCGAAAACTGACTCCTGAAGAACTGGCCAAGAGAGTTCTAAGTGCATTTCTTCCTTTTTGCTGAAATACAATGTTTGTTCTCATTCTTCAGGTAAAACCTGGGGAGTTGGTATTTGCACTTGTTGATCTTTCCCAGCATAAATCTCTCCATTGTAGTCATATCAACAATATGCTTTCTTTAGTAATAAAATTTCTTGGAACATATGTTCTTTTGGACTTTGTGTGTAGTATTCATTAAGTTATTGAGGCTACAGTTACAGAACATTTCAGTATAATATGGCAAAGGACAATGAAACCTTGTGCAGGTGCAAGATCTCTCTGATCTTCTTTTGCCATCAGTTAAAAACAGCCTACAGGTATAAGATCTCTCTGATTTTCTTTTGCCATCTACTAAAAAGAATCTGAAGATTATTGGAATGTGTCCTAATAAGCATGATGATACATCCTTAACCAGAAGACACGCACTGTTCTTATAACCTTTTGGATGTAATCAACTGACAGACCTAACGTATCATTTTGCTGGAATTATGCCTGGATACATAGCCACTCCTATCCTCTGATGGATACAGTAATTCTTTTGACAAACCATCAGCAAAGCTTGGGACAATAATCTCCATACAACTAACTTTTGATTTACTAACACACTAGGCAAATTTCTAGGGGAAGGATTCAATGCGAGTTTCCCATTTTTAGAAAAAAAAACCGCCAAACCAATCAAACAAACAAAAAACCAACAAAGCCACCTGAAAAGCTTGCTCCAAAGATATACATTTGTCTGTGTTTCACTTAACATTTTCGTAGTATGACAATTACTTTGGAAAAGTGTGTGCGGGGAAATCATCTTTTGCCCAGGTCCACTTAAGCTTGAACTCATGGCTTCATTTGAGCAGATGAAACTTTACTAGTGATCTCCAGATTTAGCCTTATCCCAGTAGGTTTGCTTCATAATGAAAAGGAAAGGAAATAGCAAACTTTGATAAATCCTATGTGAGTTACATACTGAAGAATCAGGATTCACGCCCAGACATGAGCAGGAAGTGCTTATGATAAAAATAGTGGTCAGTATATATTGGAGATTTAGAATCTCTAAATAAAAAATAAATTACAAAAATAGTAAAATTTCTTCCAGTTAAGTGGAGAGGTATCTTTCCAAGTCAAAATATGAAAATAATGCAACAATATAATTACTCATATATTGATCATGACAGCAATGCAGTTGACATTACAAAAAAGAAAAAGATATAGGTCCTACATTAAGAAGATAACCAAATTGTGAAGGAGATGAAACCACTACGTACTGCTTCAGAGGTAACCAATAAAAACCACTGAAAAGCTGGTTGAGTATCCAGTAGCACAGTAATAAATATTTGACTCAAATAAACCATTTAATTATTTACTCTTTTTATGTGCATGTCTGTGCACATTTAATAAAACATGCAGAATGCACCAGTAGTCTAAAAAATATTTTTAAATAATAATTCATGTCTACTTTTTGAAAATCAAATATGAAATTTGCAATGTGAAACAAACAAATAAGACAATTTAAAAAAGATTAAGAGCAATTGTTCTGTTACCTTGGCAACACGATCAAGGTGCAGCCAATCGGCAAAGTTGATGCATTGTTTGACATACATGCATATATTTATAATATCAATAGCAACAGAGGCTTAATAACAATAGGCTTTAAAACTAGGAACTGATGTCATTTTAAATCTGTCAATCTAAAAGAACCTATGAAAGTGTTTCTTCTATCAAACTGACATTAAGCATATGCTGTAATGGCTTTATAAGAGATAGCAAACTTCTGACAGGTCATACAGGAGATGCATAATTTGTAATTACATTCTAGTTCCTTGGATCATGTCATAGAAACATAGAATCATAGAACAGTTAGGGTTGGAAAGGATCTTAAGATCATCCAGTTCCAACCTCCCTGCCATGGGCAAGGACACCTCACACTAAGCCATGTCACCCAAGGCTCTGTCCAACCTGGCCTTGAACACCGCCAGGAGTATTCACAGCTTCCCTGGGCAACCCATTCCAGTGCCTCACCACCCTTACAGTAAACAACTTCTTCCTTATATTCAATCTAAACTTCCCCTGTTTCAGTT
>WYDI02039112.1:4952-23014 GCA_009867235.2 Psittacus erithacus | reverse complement strand
TGCTCTAGTGGAAGGTGTCCCTGCCCGTGGCAGGGGTTGGAGCTGGAGGAGCTTTAAGGTCCCTTCAGCCCAAACCATTCTATGTTCTATGACAGGACCAAACACAGGCAAGAGAACCTGCAGCAGGCTCAAGCTGAAGTGGTTTCACAGCACTTACCTCTACCAAGCGTCCGATGTTGGCTATGTGTGGAGAGGAGTCACTCACAGTCTCATCTTTCTCCATCTAGAAAGGAAGGACACAGATCCATTGAGAACATGGAAGTCTGGCAGTAGCTGCACGCCAGCTTCCCTTACCAAGGGAAGGGATAGAACAAGCGGGTCTCAAATCCTGGAGTAACTCTTCTTTATGTGCAAACAGGCGAGAAACCTACTGGGAGTTTCCCAGCACTCAGCAGTCTCGCATGTTGATAACAGAAACGTGGTGTAATAAACCCCAGGAATCAAACTCATCCCTGCTGCAGATCCCTGGTGCAGACAGGCCCCACAACACTGTCAGCCCCTACCTACACTAAGGGGCTGCAGGAAAGCTGTGATAGTGAACATGGAACACGCAGCAGCACAGCATGTGGATATGAAAACAAGGTTGCTGGTGGTGAGACACACACGAGGATGGTGCAGGCAGTCTAACAGATGTGAGCTACCCCTACAAAACCAGCTGCTTCTCCTCATCTTTGCCTCAAATGCTACTTCCCACCACACGCAGGGGACCTTCTCCATTCTCAGCATCTCCTGGCGAAAGACTCCTTAGACATTCCTTACCTGCCAGTGGAGAAGGAAGGTGCAGTGAATACAAACCCCACAACTCCCTGCCACACTGGTGAGGATTTCAACTGCTGCAGTATTATGGAAAGAGAAATGTGATGGTTTGCAGTTCTTTTCAGACCAAGAAGCTGAACCAACATTTAGCTCTGAGGGGGAAGGAAGCACAAAGCAGTGAGAGTGGGGGGAAAGCAGCAGACTTGCCTTTTGCAGTAGAAGTTCAGAGCTGGATCAGTGTAGATGTATAATGATACCGTGGTGTGGCTGAACAAAGACAGGGAGCTGAACTGGGTGAGATATTTATCCCTAAGACCAAAACCTGGGAGCTGGTTCTGCAGAATGCAGCGTTTGCTTCATTTCTGTCCTACTTTGCCTCATAAAACATCCCTCATGGCTGTGGCTGACCATCCATGATACTGCTAAGGAAAAGACTGTCTTCCCCAGTTCATTCTGGATAGACACGGACAAGCTGTTGAACAATGAACACCAGCCCCAGGAACCTCAACTGATCCAAAATGTGCTGAGATGGCACAAAACAAAACCAGGAGAAAAACGCAGTGGGAAGAACAGTCTTCAAAGGGCTTTACTAATCCCACCGAATTCCCGTATCCATCTGTTCACATCCTTCCCTCCGGGTAGAGCTGAAAAATCTGCGCCAGCTACAGGTCTCTTCTAATAAGCCAAGTCTCTAACAGGCTTGGGGAAGCATGTAATTTAGTTGGAATCCTCAAGGCAAAGGATAGCCCAGAAGAGTGGGAGAGAAAGAGAACAAGGCCATTCCATTTCTCCTTTAGACTGCAGTCAGCTCATTCACATGGCATGGAGACATTATGCCTGGAGAGCACAACTCTGAGCTACACACACACACGTGAACATGCTGTGGTGAGCACGGAGGTATCAGCAAATGGCCCAGAGCTGGGGCAGGGGTTCATCTGCTTCCACAGGCTCCCTCCTGAGTGTCCTCCACACCTGGCCCGGCCGAGCTCAGTGGTGAGGAGCAGAATCTGAAAATAGAAGGATCTGATCTTCTTGCAAAACATCTATTATTACATCTCTATAAAAACTGCTGCCAGAAGGAAAACATTTTCATGTGCTAGAGGAGCCCAGATGTTCCAAGAGGCTGTTTTAATGGGGTTTGGAGTCAGTAAGCAGCGTCTTATACAAACAGCAGTTGTTTGGGGGGGGTTAAAGGCTCCTTCCGCACCTGGACCTAGAGCAGAAAGTCCATAGCTGCTTAAATAAAGGGGTTAATTTGCTTTAGGGGGAAATTCCACTCTGGAAGTTGATGCTAACAAGCAGCCCACCTTCCCACTGTCACTCCCCATCTGCCGTAGAGCTCAGCCAAAACCCTGACGCTAAGGAGCCAAGACCAACGCGCATGGCTCAGCCGCTCCTCTCCCAGTCGAGATACACTGCTTGGCTTGCTCGCCTCATTTCCCAGCCATCTGCTGCAAGTCTGACTCAGAGGGAAGCTTGCTCTACTGGGTACATTAAGCTCTCGATGGCTGGCTGGTCACTTTGGATGCTTCCTGCATGGAACAGAGCAGCTGTTTGAGCTTTCCGCAGATGTGATTTGGAGGAAGAGTTAGTACGAAGAGAGAAAGTTCAGTCGGGAGAAAATGCTTTGGTTCATCATAAAAGCATCTAAAAATACCAGGAAGATAAGAAGGAAACTCATCCACCATTTTGCTGTGAAGCACTGACAACATCCACAGCTGCTCTGGCCATGGAGCAACATGGAATCTCTTTAAGGAAACATAAACAGGCAGCGTGAGCCAAAGGCTCCCAGGCCACAGGCAGTGGGGCAGCCTCCAGTCTCCAGGTGGAAAATATGTGGAATTATTTGGATATCAGCAAGGCAAAATCTGGCCCTGCCTCTCCCACTCTTAGTTCAAACTGTAACAAGACAAATGCAGGTTGTGAGCTCTACAGGGCCTGCAGCTTTGCAGACATCAGCTGAGAACTTACCTCACCCTTTCATGGGTATTTATTTGGTGTAACCAAAGTTATCCCACATCCTTTATCAAATTGTCCCATCAAAACCATGAGGAAATCTGGGAATGCAACATCAGCTTTGGATGCCACTAAGTCCACGGATGCTCAACTCTTCTACTCTCTCGTTTTTAAACCAGCCATTAGAGAACTGATTATATGGATGCAAAATCCCGATGTTCATGTGAGGCAGAAATAATGCCCTGGACAATTACTGTTCAGCGCATCCCTGCTATCCTCTGCACCCCAAAACACTGCTCAGTTAGCAGTGAAAGAGACAGTGCTTCCAGGAACATGGACAACCACTGAGGAAGAGCTTAAGGATTGCAACAGCTCCAACTGAAGATCCCTCTGGTAGGAAAACACTCCCCGACTCAGCTCACATTCTCACATCTGGAACTCAGTGGGATAGACCTAACATGAAAGCTCAACTTGATGAAAATATATGACTCCTAATTGCAGAGCACAAGGCTCAGAGGATTTACCTATTATGATAAATGGCAGAATGTCTCTGCTGGTGTTTTATGGAGCAGTAACAGGCCACAGGGCACATCTTCCTGAGCGCAGGGAGAGCTCAGCCTGCAACAGAGCAGCCTTCATCCAGCCCGGCAGAATGTTCCACCTTTGCATTTCAAGTATGAAAATCAACACACGTCTGTGCTGGTTTAATGTGAAAGCCCAGGCTTCATTTCCCCCCCTCTTTATATCCCCCCTTTTCCACACCTCCGGAGGTAAATAAACGACAGGTTTGGAGCCAACTTCTTCCTCAGCAAACTTGAACTTCCTCACAATGGTCATGGTGGTGTAGGAAACACACACAGGTTCTTTGTGCACAGCGAGGCCCCCGAAAGGCACCTGCTAAGTCTTGCTTTTAAGGAGGGGGCTGCAGAAATCTGTCCCACAAAGTGCAGTTTTGACTCTTTGCCAGAGAACGGGAATGCTACATCTACTTTGCATGAAACGAAACCGGATCATCCAGCTGCTCTTACCTTAAATTGCAGCCTCAAAACCTCCAAACTGAGCCAAAGCAACGCAAAGCCGTGGCAAATGACACAAGTGATTCCAATGTACACAGAGAGGACGGGACCCTAATGTCTGTCAGGGAGAAAACCATCTGCCAAGCATCTGGCTTGAATCAGGAGCAGAGCAGTTACCTGCAGTCACTGGAGAATGTGCAAGGTAACCGAAAGGCTGCTGTCATTCCTCATTTCCCTGCAAGCACTTCTCCCTTTTTGATAAATAGAAGGGAGCAGGTCCTGTCCTTTCCCTTCAGACATAGAACACCTCTACCCACGGCCCCTCATTGAGGCAGACGGTGTGGAACACTTTGCTCCTTCTCTATTCCAATTCCAAAACCATCAGGTAAGGTAAATTAAAGCTACACAGAGATTTACAACTTCCCAAAACTGGCCAACTCCTCCATCTACTGTGGTTTTCCCTCTTTGCTTATTCTGGCCGCTTACAAACATAAAATGCTTGTACAGCTACTTTCCCCCTATAAACAAAGGCAGAGCCAGCTCCTATAGTAGCACATGAACCACTGCATGGCATACCCACTGAAAAGTAGTAGTTTGATGAATTGGAAGAGATGCGTCGCTTCTCAGTGACATTAGAGTAGACAAAGTCTAGAGACATGACCTCCAAGTAGTATCTACCTAGCACGTAACATCACATGGCCACAATCAAGGTGTAAGAACACTCAAATACCTGGTGTCCTGGAGGGAGAAAAGAATCATTGTTAGACATTTGGTGCAGCACTGAGGAATGGCCTCAGTGGAAGCCTTGCAGGAACAAGAGTCTGGGGATATTCAAGAAATGCAAAGCCAAATAGGCTTTTTTTCCCAAACAGGCTTATTTCTTCCAAATAGCCTTGACAAAGGCACCAAAACCTCCCTCTGTGTTTGTGTCTGATGCAGGACAACGGTACTTCAGTGGTGGGAAAGGACAGCAGAGTCTAGGAATCACTGTTCTCTAACTTGTCGATCCCAGTTGAGCTCTACCACACTGTCCATGCACAGATCTCGATTACTTGTGCCAAGTGTAATCTGAAGACATCAGGAAGGGGAATTACTGAGCAAGTGTTTCTACCTGAAGCTGCAAATGCTTCCCACAGCGTTTCAGTGTCAGCCATGCCCAGCTCTCTGTGCCTTACAGAGGTGGGGAATCAGGAGGCATTCCATGAGCTGTTCTTTGTGCCTGCTCCCGGCCACCGAGTTCATCACTCGTCATCACTCACGAAGTGCCCAATTTGCAGCCACAAGGCAAAACCTATTTCAAAGTAATGGCTCTCAAAAGAGTTCCCTTTCAAAGCACTCAAAGGTTCTCTCTGCCACCAGTTTATAAGCCAGGATATTACAAAGCTTCTGAACACTTCAAAAGCTTCCACTGAAACACAAGGACATCTGCTATTCACATTGTAGGATCAAAGGTGGTCGAGGAGCTTACATGTTGAGTTGACCAAAACCATGTACAATTTACCACGGACAAAATTCTGGTCAGGAGATCAGATTACTGGTGTCATCAAGGTAAAACTGTACCACAGCAGTCAAGAGATAACTAAAACCTACTTTTGGTGCCTGAGTTTGCTGGAGACTGTACAAAAAGCCTACCAGAAAGTAAAAAATAACCCCTGCTGTCCTTAGGTGATGTGGCAAACTGGATTTACAGCACTTCAGTCCAGCTGCAGCTAAATAAATGGCTCAGGACAAACAGCTCCTCCTCCCATAGCACAGCTCATGGCAGCATGAAGGTTTTGCTGTGGATTCTGTCCCATTAAGCCTTCTATGACATCCACAGGCAGAAAATCTCCAGCCCAAAGCTCCACTCTGAAAGTCAAGTTTCCATTGTTTGTGTAGAAGCAGTGCATCATTACCCCAGTGGCTTTTTTATGGATACTTCCACTGGAAGCAGGCCCCTGCTTTAATGCATCACATATGAATGAAATGCTCTGCTGTTCAAATGATGACAGAAGCATGAATCTCCCTGCTGAAGCTTAGAGAGCGAAAGTCAAACTAAACAAGGCCTAAAGCAGTTCAGGCCAAGGTGTACTGAGGACACCCATTCTCAACAGACTCTTGTTTTCCTTGGCACAGCTCTCATGCATGCCATGGCCAGAGTCAAGCCCTTGGCCTCCACTTCACAGCTATGATTTCAAGTACTACGAAGGCCTGTGATTAAGTATTTGTCCGGGTCACCATAACTCGAGTGTAATTACTGCAAAGCTTTGCAATGCTCAAAACCGTCTCCACATGCCTCATCACTGCCTGCTCTTCCATCAGCTTCTTCTGGAAATCAACCACGTGGAAAGAAACATCCCCCAGGTCTAGGGCAAGCTGCTGCAGCTGCAATACTAACACAATCCTGGTTCCTCTCTGCAATCACAGAGCCTTCTTACCTCCTCCTGGCTCAAACCCATACAAGAACATGAAGTGTTTAACAGAGTCTGCATTGTCCTTTGTATCGACAGCAACAGTCTGCCCTGGGAAGTCTCATAAAGGAGTTTTAGCTACTGCCAATCTCTCCAGTCACTCATGACCATACAATATACCTTCTGTCCTCCAGAGTTTATTACCCTGCTCGAGTCACTGATTTCCACAGCCCACCTCTTAAGCAACCACACTCCATCAGCAGCATGAAGCAGGGAGATGGCCTCCTCTGGCAGGTGGCTAGGGTGGCTGGGGCAGAAGCACCTTCACCCAGGGAAGTCAAGGCCAGCAGATCCTGCCTGCCAGAGCCTGAGACAGCAGCACTGCCTCAACAGTCATCAGCCTGGCACCTTCCCTGCCAAAACCAGAGCTCTCAAGAGGAAGTCAAAGTAACGCTGGCACAAACCCCACATGTTTAGAAGAGATTCTTTTCTTCTTCAAGAGATTTTATAACTCAGAGTCTTTGTATTGCAGGAAGAAAATACTAATGAAGGATACTAAAACGTAACTGATGTCTTGAAGAACAGAAGAATCCTGCAGCCAAGGCAAAACAGAGGCTCATTGACGGCTTTTCAAAGACAGACATAACAGAACAGGTTATCTTGTATTTTTATAATCCCATTGGAATCTTCCAGTAAGAAAGCGGGCAAATCTTACAAATAAAGCTGTCTGGGTAATGCGTATCAAAGTATAAAAATACAGGAATACCAAAGGACAAATGAAGACTTAAAAGCAAGTCCAAACTCCTTCTGAATGTTCTCTATGTTTAATTGAAAGCTATACTGCCACCAAGCAAGGTTCAAGGGGCTGCCTTGTAATCACACACTTATGTATTAACTGTTTCACTGGGCTGCACACACAGCAGGAGAAGGGATTTTTATACAACACCTCACAAAAGCAACTTTCTGTGCCTCACTGGGGCTACTGGGTACGTAAATAAGGAAAGGCATGCCTGGGGCCTGCCGCCCTGGGGTCTGCAGCATCCTCTCATGCCAATACAGAGACGCACCTGTCTGGTGAGGCTCCCTCCAAGATTCATAGTACCAGAACCAGTTTTATTAGTCTGCAGCCACAGCATCACTGTGGAGGTCAGCTTGTAATGAGCAGTACGACCGCTGGATTTCTCCTGGATAACAAAAGGGATAGAGGCAAAAGGTTAAAACCCCTCCCCAAACTAGCTGGTGGCTAGCCCTGCAGACCCCACAAGCACCAGGTCAGCTATGTGTAACCTCACTCACCCAGCACAGCCTGTTTCCTAGAAATAAGTGTGCACACTCCCCTAATTTGCCAAAGCAAATCTGGTTGGAGCAATCTTACCTCCCATTACCTTGGCTTTATTACCTCATTAGTGATACTTATCTGTAGACCTTTATGTTAAAAAAATATCTATAATCTCAGGCTCACATGCACAGAAAGTAACATACTTCCAATTCTTCTGGGATTCTTTTTGATTACAGCCCTGACTTATCTCTATCCAAATTGCTCCAGGGAATATCCAGAAATTAACAGGGGAAAGCAGTCACAGCCCCTCAGACAATATTGCATTGTTCAGCAGAACACCTGTGCTCTTCAACTGGCTGGAATTAACTGGGGTTTGTTTGCACTTGGGTGTATCAGCTACCCCAGAGGCTGTACCTGAACCTCCACCACGTGGATGGAATCCCAGCATCCCTTTATCTTCTTTGATCCATCTCCAGCTTTCTTAATGAGGATCACCCCGGCAAAGCCATGATCCAGATCCCAGAGGTAGACAGAGGAGACTCCACCTTCAAAATACCTGCAGGATGCAATACAATATGCATGTTAAAAGGAAGCAGGATCCCAGCCAGAGTCAGATATCAATAATAACCTTAAATAAGCAGAATCTCTGTATCCTAGAAAAGAGTTTTCCTTCTTTTAAGGCAGCACCCTCTCAGCAGTTACACACCTACAAACACAACAGTTGGAATCCTTTTATTATACAGACTTGCATTACAAAAACCTGGACATTTCTCTAGAGGAGGATAAAAGTCTGGTGACAAACAGAGCTGGTTACGGATTCCTCCAGTACTTGGGCAAACAACTCCTCTGAATACAATTAACTACAACAGCTGGTAAAAGCACAACTACAAAGCAGGCTGAGAGTAAGGCTTTATTTTACAGTTCAGGCTTTCCTGCCCCCTGTTTTCTCTCTCTATTGGGAAAGCCTGGAAGTTCTTTACAACCAAGTCTGCTAATTCAGACAAAAGGGAGCAAGCAGCTCTGTGCTGCTGCCTCACAAGATTGTGTGAACCCGAGCTATTGATTTATTGCAAATAGAGCTGAACCAAACCCAAGGTTCTTTGAAACAAAGGGATGCTACGGAGGTTTAGGTGTTATTCCAGCTTTAGATGCAACAGAAAAGAAGCTGGACTCCCTAAAGCTCAGGTTTCTGTTAGCAAAAAGCACACTCTTAGAAAACTAGCAATGCAGTAACATCTGCAGAGCCCCACTTCTCCTTTGTAACACTGGTGTAAAGCTCCCAATGTGCCAGATTGAAGATGCATTCTGAAATAACAGTAAACAACCCCACAGGGAGAAAGACACAAGAAGCAATTTTGGCTTCTAGAAAACCAAACCTGTAACCCACAGCACGTTCCTGTTTCTACTCTCAAGTTACCAAACAGCCACAAGGAGTATTGAGCAGGGAATAACAGCTCTTAGATCTCAGCAATGAACTCACACTGCACAGAAACACCATCTCCTGCGAAGGGGCAAAGGAAGGAGGAGAGGCAACTTCAGCTGAGCCAGCAGATGAGTGATACAAGCTTTTAGTAGTCAGACACTTCTGCTCTGAGCCCTTGCTGCTGTTCTGCATGTAAGGCTCACAGGACACCTGAGAATTCAGGATCTGGAGAACAGAAAAAGCTCACCATGCAAAGACATGAGGAGCTGCTATGACTGACAGTCACACAGACTAAACCACTCCATGTTCCTCCATCTTACTGATGAGCAAGATGATCCCATAGACCTGCAAGTGACTGCATGTTTCTCCTCTTCTACAAGAGAAGTATCACTCACTGCCAATGTGAAGAACCTGTTGAACTCTCCCACCTGCACACTCCCCTCCTTTCCAAATATGAGCCTCATGGTTGTAAGTGGCACTTAAGATGAGATTTACTGGGCAGTTTGGACTTTATGAAGTGCTGTGGATTCAAGAACACTAATCCATCCTTTCTACAAGTCAGGAGAAAAGATATTGGTAAGCTGATGTGAACAATGCAGGTAACTTTCAGTACATTCTCTGTACAGAGAGAATGACCAAAAGAGCTCAAACTCTTTTTAAGTGCATGCATCCAAGCCTGTATCAAACCCAGTGCTGATGCCAGGAGGGGTATACGACTTCACAGCAACTCACCACATCATTTTATTTTTAATAGGTGACTACTGCTACTCATCACCAGGCTTAGTCTGAGCATTTAAGTAGTCAACACACACTGTCCTATGACATTCGTCAAGTCACTGATAATATACCGTTAAGAAAAGAAACCCCTCTGCTCCACAGGCAAGCTAAAGCCAGATTTCCAGCGGGCAATTTAAACCTAACAAACCAAGAAACACCCTTTTTATATCCCCAGGGGAGTTCACAGATGGATTTTGGTTATGCAGTTAATGGGAATTTCAGTCCTGCAGCAAACCTCAGCTCCAATCAAAGTGACCTTTCCTTTGCCAAAGGGGCAGCGTGAATCGAAGGGCAGAGACCTGAAGCTCTTTGTCCATTTCTAGACCAAGCTTGCTTAAGAAAATATTCAACTGTAGTGAATTCACTCAAAATGACCTGTCAGGCACTGAGAACAGGACTGTGCACACAGTTTCCCCATTAGCCACTTTATGAGCTTGCTGTGAGCATGAAACATTCATTAAGAGAGGGACCGAAACATGGCTTTTGGAAATTTCTTCTTACCTACTGTACTTTGATCCTAATGACATGAAACAAGGAAAAAAATCATTTTTATGTGCTTCACCTTTATGAGATTTTACATAAAGGCTTTTGTGGGTATTTTAAGAATGTGCTAAAATGTTGTCTGAAACCACATAAAACCAGCTGAGAAACCTCCCGCCAGAACTAACAGCGCACACATGGAAACGCTTTAACTTGCCTTTGTGTATTTAATGAATCAAATATAGTATTAATATTGTTTTAAATATGAACATGCTATTTCAATAAAGTTGCTTTGCCATGGCCAGATCCAGGATCCTGAGACTCCAAAAACAATGCCAGTGATAGAATCAGTATGAAACCAAGGCATACTGGGCTTCAGCATTATAACATCACTCCTCCTTCCTGGGGAGAAAATACAGATCACTGAGCACTCCATGAGATTTCACCTTTCCTCACACTAAAATGCACTGCAGTGGGATTTCAGGTGATCCAAGCCCAAGGAAGGCAGGTTTGGAGAGGGGAACATTCCTTCAAGCCTGTTTTCTTCAGGAAAAATAAAGAAGTGCTACAGGTTAACTGCCTGCTACATAACAGAGAACTGGCTGACAGACTGGTAGGAGTTTAAACGTATATTCATGAAGCTGGATTTGCTGCAGGAAGGCTGCGCTACCTCCAAGGAACCCCTTCAGCACAGACGAAAAAGCAGCACTTAGTAAAATCCAAGCAGAAGAGGTAACCCAGCTTGGAAAAAGTTCCTGGAAGGCATCATCTTCTCTGGTAAAGAAATGGATGGGCAAAGCACAGCACAGGCTCAAAGTTACATGCAGTGGTTGCAGCAAAACCCTTTGAAGCACTACCTAGCTCCTGGGTTGAACAGAAACTTCTTTGATGGCCTGTTCTGGATGCTCCTGCTTGTGGCACGTTCTCCTTCTGCACAATGTAATCATGGAATCAAGAAAACCCCAAGACAATCTGTCGTCTTCAGAAGTTCTCTCCCAAAGCACCCAAGGCTCAGCACAACACAATGAGCAGATGCTTTTGAGACGTACAAAAGATCTGACAAAGGAGGAATTCATATTGGGACACCTCAAAAACATCTCCGAAAGAGAAACCCTTTTCAAAGGACAGCAATTTAAAGCAAAGCCATCGCTCCTCTTGTGCTTAAGGACACAGAGCTCTTCAGGCCGTACCCTGGGTTTACCTATAGACAAAAGATTGCTATAAAACAACAAGAAAAAGGACAGACTTTGAGTTGTTGTGTCTCTTTATTAACGACCAAAGCTCTGCCAAATGAATCACAGGATGGTTTGGGTTGGAAGGGACCTTAAAAGACCAAATGCTGTCTCTGTCCTTTCTGAGGATAACCAGTGTTCTTCCACCTCCAGCAAAACTGCTTTCTATGCAGCTGGCCAGGAAGATGACTACAAGGAATAAGGACCAACGTAACCATTGCCAGGAAGATGACTATAACGAATAAGGCCCAACGCAACCATTCATTCTCTTTACACAGTTCAGAATAGCTTTTCCCTCAGAATCAATTGGAGTCAGAATGCCATGATCAAACACTGCAGCTCTCTATCCGTTATTCACCAACCACAGAACTCCTGGAAAAAGCTGTTTTATACAAAAAATGTCACACTTCAACCTGACCTACTTTACAAATGCAAGAATAAAAGAAAATATTTAAGCTAAGAGTGATCCAAAGCTTTATGAAGTGTTTGAAGTTGAAGCGGGTGGAGACCCAGGATGGAAACTTGTTCAAGGAACTCCAGCTGTAGCCATGAAATAGAGAGGCTGTGGCCAGAACAAAGCCATAGCTTCAAGAGGGATGTGACAGGGGAGGAAATCGCCCATCTTCCAGCACAGACCTCAAGAAAGGAGGACACATCAATCATTTTGCTTTACCACTAAAGGACATATCTGAAAAGGCACTTTCCTGATAGCATGCTGCTTCTCACATGCCTTGCAAGCAAATGCTGGACCCTATACTGAGAAAATGAGTTTCCACCCCAGAGCAGTAAAAACAAGAGCTCTGCCTTTCAATTACACTTCAGAACCAAATCACTCATCCATAAAAACACATCTGGATTTTCCAGTCAGGAAACTGAGAGCCAGAGACAAAAACCCACCCGGTGGCGCTGGCTTAAGGTTCTCGCAGCACTAAGCCACAAAGCCCTGAAGCCAAAGCACCAGGCCCTGGAAGCTCAGGCTATGCAAACCTTCAAAGGAGCTGCACAGTGTTTCAAACTGGCTCCTTTAAAGCAGCAAAACAGCTCTGCTTTTTTATTTCCCCTAAAGGTTGCCTCGCTGTTCCTTCCAGCTACAGAAACTAAGCAGGGAAGGAAAGGCAAATGGCTCTATCTATTTAGATCAACAGACTTCCACGAAACCTGCCATTTAAACAACATACCCTAAAGGAAAACATTGAGCATGCAGCTACAAATGTTTTTACAAGTGGGACAACGAGTAAAGTCACAATGTGAGAAGATGGTGTCTAACAGCAACCCCAAAACATGACCTAGCTGAGACAGTAGCCGCTTCAACTGCTATTAAAGCAGACGACTATAATGGCAAGTGACTTGGCACAATTTTCCCTGAGTCCTTCCCCTGTCATTTCAAACCAGCACATAAACAGCAGCACAAATATGAAGGAAGTGGCAAGTTTCAGCATTCCCCCCTCCACCAAACCCAAATCATCACTAAGGTATTCATTCCAATCACCTGCAACTCATAGCTCAAGTGGGGGGGGGAACAGAAGTCTTCAGGACGGCATCAAGAGATCAGAGTTGTCACTAGGGAATTTTGTTGCCTGGCCTCTCCATCCAGCTTTCTAGTAATGAGGCTCAGGAGCCTGTTCTTTAATGAAAAGGACAGGTTGGGACCAGGAGCTCCCCAGGATGTAACACTTCTCCCACTGGCATGAGCACGGATGATTTACAGTTCCTCTCTCCCTCCTCCTCTGGTCCCATGCGTGCAGCTGTGTAACACTTCCAGCACGCTATCTCAGTCCTTCAAATGAGGAAGGTAAAGTGTTTGTGTGTACAAAGCAGGGCTGTTCCACCACAGTTTATGAACACAGCCTGAAGTATGCTTGTGGACTCCATACAGGTATTTTACACACATTCTTTCCAGCATACACAGGTGCAGAACTCCCTGGAGCAAACATACCAATCTGGTTAGGTATGTGTAACTTCAATGCCAGTTGTACTTGAAAACACACATCTGGACCATGGTGGGATGACTCAAACAGCGAAGCAGAGCTGTGAAGTGGAAGAACTCTGCAAGGAAGGAAAACAGTATCCAAACAATGGGATCCTGAAGGTCAAAAACCTCCCAGAACCTCCCATTTTGTGCTTTCTAGGACCTTTCATTATTGAAGAAAATTGTAAATGTACTGCTCACATTTGCCTTACCATCCAATTGCTCTTGGCAGATGGAAACTAATGACCCAATCCCTTTTGAGAAGTCACCTGGAAACAGTTCCATTAACCACCTCATAAGCAGGACAATGGGTCACTTTGTAACATGCCCCAATGTGTTCCTGGTTCATTAACTCCAGGAAGCACCGAGTGCTTCCCAGTCTTTCACCCGTAGCCATTCGCTGGCCTGACCTGCTCTGCTTCATCCACCAACAGTCTGGCACGTTTTGGACCCTGTCAGTTATAATTCAGCTATAGGTAGGAGAGAAAAAGGCAGCAGCAGAAGTCCTCTGTATAGGGGATTAAGTTGGCCAGTCTGTGCAGACTACAGATTGCACGTGACATATTTATTTCTTCATATAGATATCAGATGTGCTACAAGAAGTTGCTCTGTCTTCCATTTTCCATCATTAAAACACTGTATTTGTGAGAACATGAAGTGAATTTCTATGAAGAGCAAGCACAGGCACGTGCTGTTCAAGATAATCACATCAAAACAAACGGACACGGTACAATTGAGCCTCACTCCACTTTTGGAAGCATGTAAGTAATTTCTTGCTGGGGATTTCAAACCTTCAGAGAGCGGTGTTTAAGGAGAGCACTGCATCATCAGTGCTGACCTGCTAATGCTTTCCCTCTCCAGCCTTCACAGTTTATGTAATCACAGAGAACCGTGGGAACCCAAGGGAAAAACTCCTCCTCCTCCAAGTATCTCCGATTCAGAAGATAAGAATGTGGTTTGGATTGAGCTGCTCCAGAACGCAGCACTCACAGAAAGGAAAAAAGCAGAAGAAAAGCAACTAATTGAAGTTTTCAAAGCTTCATTTTCCCCTCTCTTCTGCCGAGTTTATTCTAATCCATGTAATATATATCAGCAAGCTCAATGTTGATTCTGGTTTGAGTTTTGAGCTGCCCACAGGCAAGTTAAGGAAGGGACCTCAACCCCGCTCTGGTTACCCTTACATCGAAACAATGTCCCTAGGAAAACATCATGCTTGTGATTTTAAAAGCACAAGAACATTAAAGCAGCATCTTGGCAGTTTAGGTCTGTTTTAGGAGACTTCATCTTGGATTTATCAGCCTAACCCAGAGGCAAGAATCTCACAGATGACATAATCCTGATGTCACACCCTATTGTGCAGAAGCCCAGCCAGCAGTGAGATGGAAAGTCAGGTTTCCTTAGTGCTGGGATGCATAACAAATGCATCTGGATTCAATCTGCAGGGCCCTTGCTGTGAAAAACCACAGGAACCACCATGGCCAAGAGAAAGGCATCACAAAGGGCTAGTAACCATTAATGAGGAACAGTGAGCTAATGGCAGTGAAGTCACTTCAAAGCTTTCCACGGGTTTTTAGTTTAGGCAAACTAGGTTTACATCTAAACACAGACTGAATGCTTATAGAAAGAGCTCACAGCTGCCTGATCATTTGAGAGTTGAAAGTTGCACTGCAGGGCAATTGAAGCTCCCTCATGCACATCTACAGGCACGAGCACTGGGGCTGTGAAACACACATCACACCTCTTACATCTGGTGCTCTCCTTTTACGCAGTGGAATCAACGCTGTTCCATGCACACAATAAATCAATTGGGTCAAACTGATAAATAGAGCAATTGTCACAAACCTTGCAAAGAAATGCAAGTTAAAGGCTGAGCTCTGTCTCTCATTGGGACTTCACCACTGTACCTGACCAGCAGCCCCTTCAAGCTCCCTAGCCAAAGGCTCCTGAATCCACATACTCCTAAAGGTACAGGCATACAGGGAATTTCTGTAGCCTTGCGTCTTACAGCTGAAGGAAGAAAGGTGGTGTAGTTTCAGTTCTGGTGCTGTCTGCACTGCAAAGGGTACTGCAAGTGCTTGGGTGACAGGGGTGCCACGCTCAGCACTGCCGACACCATCAAGTATTTGAGTGCCAAACTGTTTGCACAAGAGTCCAACCCAAAATTCAATAATAAAAGGATTACACACAATGAAGACATTCCAGAGGTCAATCCTCTCCCAGGCCTCCTTCCGCTCCTACCAAATTCCTTATCCACAGCTCTAATATAACAAATTGAAAACGGATCAACAGCAGAACACAGAGAAGCAGAAGTTCAAAAGGCTTCAGCACTCACTGTGCAGGGAACTCAAACCCCTCATCAATAACAACATTCTAAGGAGCAAAGTAATTAAGATGAGGGGTTTATCTTTCTTTTCTCTTGAATAAAGTTGTTAAAACTCAAAAGCACCAATAAATCCTCCTTAACCCAAGAAACAAAGTAAGGAAGAGCTTTCTAAATGTGTGTCTGCTTCCTAAAGCAGTCCAAAGTTGCCAAAACTCATCTTGTTTGTAGGAATACTGCGATGAGCAGCATCCTTCCCCAGGGAGGTCTATTTAATCACTTCAGGAATGATTTCTTCCAGACAACAAAGGGCAATTCCATTACTTCATTAAAGCACTGATTATCTGCAACCCAAAACAAGAGTCCCAAACAGGCAGATTTACCCAGCTGCCCTGTTCCTCATTATGCTTTGATTTCAATCCACCGCACACACACAGCAAGCAAAGGGCAATAAATTGCAACCATGTGTTTGAAGGAATTATCTTCACCATACTGGACGTGGAGAAGCAAGGCTCTAAGTGAAGGGTGTAAGATCCTAGACTTCCATCTGGGAATAATAACCTACTGAACAGAAACAGAGCAGGGCATTAGCTTCAGGCAGTGTGTGAGTTAAAGCTGGCAGCAGGAGATCAAAATTAAGCAATTGTTTTTGGGGAAAGTGACAACCATTTTGGTAAAGAGATGCCCAAGAAATATGGCTGTTGTTTAACACTACAACAGAGGGAAGGAAAACTTAGGATGACTCCTCTTTAACCCAAAGAGACATGAATGTGCCTCCAGAAATAAAAGGGGTGTGACTCTAGAAGTACTTAAACGCAGTTTGCACTAAACCAGGGACTTAGAGGGAATAGCTCAGCCCTGGTTAAGAGGCGCTGAACATTCAGCACTGTTGTTATTCTAAAGCTTCCGCGATTTGAAACAACCCGGTATTATATTACTTGTTTTCCCACTGCAGTCACACACTGCTGCAGGCCAAGCTTTTGGGGAGAAAACAATGATTTAAGAGCAAATGTGACCAATTTGTGTGAAATAATCCATTAGCAAATGCATAACAGGCTGTTTCCCTCCAAACACCCACACTAGCAGGTGCCAACCCCTTGGGAAATGGCAACTAAATGCAATGACTCACTAGATGTAGGTGGATACTCACCACACCTGATTAAAGCAGAACTCTACCAAGGAATGGTATGTGGACCACATGGACTGCCACAAGGAAAAAATGAAACTATCTGAAGTCTTGGGAGATGCCTGAGATGAACTTTGTGTGGTATTACCACTTAGCGTGTGTAAAGGTAAAGCAGGAGATAAGACAGAGGAAGTCTGGACCATATGCTGAGAGCAGAGTTGGAGCAGCACATGTTCTGCACAGCACTTATTTTTCCACAGAAAGCAAATATCTTCCTCCTGGCATGACCTGTGTAAGCTGTATTTTAAAGCTGGGAATTGAAGCAAGCAAAGTGCAGAGCAACAGACAAGTCTTAACACCTCAGACAAGGTATTAAGACATACAACATCCTTCTGCAAAGGGCAGTCTGTCCTGGCTAGACTGCAACAGCACAAATCCAGCAGCATAGCCCAGCGAGGCTGGAAACAGAGCCACAAACTGCTTAGGAAATCACAGCTAAAACCTTCCTTCTAGGAATACAATGTCTTAACAGCCCAGGAAATCCGAGCACTCAGGACCTGGTGTTCCCTGTGAATGACTGCTTACAGATTGGTTTTGTATTAACTGCTACCTCTCTACCACAAAACACAGCAGAGCTGTGGTTAAGAGATGCAGCCCAAAAACATTCTCTACCCTGTAGAGAGGGGCAGGACAGCCTCTTAAGGAACTGCTGTATGAGAAGCTGATGTACGAGACTGAGGATTGTCTCTCAGCACCATTTTCATCCTCTTAACCTGCAACAGAAGCTCAAAGTCAAACAGTGCAACAGGCACAGCACTTAAACTCACAGTTCCTAAGAACTTTGTGATGTGGAGTATCCAGCAGCTTGGCATCACCTATGAGCAGCCTGTTTGGACAGAACCCCATCAGACTGAACAGACACCACTGAAGGTCAATTGAAGAAAGGTTTTTCACACGCTGGCTACAAAAGAACACTGTTACTGGAAGGTGGCTCTGTTATAAACCTCCTCATGCAACAGAAACCACCATTTCCACAGAATATACAGTACTGCCAGCACACTACTTACTGCTTTGCTTAATACATCAATGCTTTTAAATGAGCCTGAAATATTTCACAATGCTGGAAAACCTCTGCTACCACTGGCTCTGCAATCCAAATGACACTGGTAACTCTGTCCTGAAACAGACACATAGTGTGCTCCTCTCTCCATGCCACAAGCTGCCAAAGCAGGAGACCAGTGACACCTTTAATCACAGAATGGGTTTGGTTGGAAGGGACCTTAAAGCTCCTCCAGCTCCAACCCCTGCCACGGGCAGGGACACCTTCCACTAGAGCAG
>WYDI02039110.1:9290-47426 GCA_009867235.2 Psittacus erithacus | reverse complement strand
GAACTTCCCCTGTTTAAGTTTGAACCCATTACCCCTTGTCCTGTCACTACAGTCCCTAATGAAGAGTCCCTCCCCAGTCTATCTATAGCGAAGAGAGACTTCGGGTTTCAGCTTTGTGTGGCATGTGCGCACGCTGCCTGCCCCACTCTGAGCAGCACCAACTCCAACAGGGTGAACACAGATACTCTGATTGTTTAATATTTTCCACTGTTTCCTTTCCTTTTTGAAGCCTGATTTCTTTTTAGGTACTTGCAGGATCAGCTGTGCTTTGCGGGGAGGCCTGCAGTGAAGCTTTTGCTTGCATAAAGGTGTCTTTTTATTTTTTAAACATCGGGTTCCCAAAGTGCTCTTTCCTCCTCCCTTCTCCCAGTATTTATAATCCAAAGGGTCATTATAGTTTTTTATTACATGGTGGTTACAGTAGCTTTGAGCATGTGTGTGGGAATGTGTATACCTTGTTTCTCCATCTCTCATCCCATCCTATTCTGCAATATAGAGCTGTTCTCACTCCCACCCCACAAACCCTTTGTGCCTATTTCTGCCTCCTGTTCCCTCCCTCCTGCCCCCTTTTAACCATGCATTTATAAAAAGTTTCTTGGTTTCTTCTAGGTGGATAGACCCATTGTCTGTCTGAAAGTGTAAGGTGACCGCCTTAGATGCCCTTCTGGAGCAGAAAGTAGAGGCTAGGCTGATGCATCCTAGGGGACGTTCATCTGCCCTATCCAGGTATCTTGGATGCTCAGGGTGATACCAGGTAGCCAAGCAGGCCACAGGATCTGTTCCCAGTTTATGTGTCTACATGGAACTGTCTACACCCAAACAGAAGTGGTTTTAAATGGGGATAATGTCTCTCCCATAGCCTCACTGATGGAGTGTAGCTGCATGATCCTTGTGCGATTATGCCTTCTCAAAGTGGATAGTGGGTGCTCTGCAGCACTTCAGGAAGTATAGATTGGGTGACCTTTAGCACTCCGATCAGATCTCTGGGCTTCTGGTTCTCCACATGTGGATGGGGTGGCACATGGGGTAGAGCTGGATAAGAGACCCTTTCCAGCAGGATGTGAGCTCGTGTGACTCTCAAACTGGGATGAATAATCAAACCCATGGTTCTCATGAGGCACATGACATTGCAAGGAAATAAGAAACATCATGTGAATTTTGGAGTACTTAAGATAGTCAGTTTTCAAACAAAAAGGCTTTTTAAGAGCCAAATGACCTAGCTGAATGAGGTAAGTATATAGCCTGGAGCTTGGACAGGGGTGAACTCTGCTCAATGCATCACATCCCTCCTGACTCTGTGGCTTGCATCAAGTTTGTCCATCCTCAGCTCTTCAGCCCAGCTTCAGCCTTCTAATCCTTACTTAACCGGTGGTTGCCCTGATTGCTGTACCAGTTTCTGAAAGCCAGTTTATATGCAAAGGTGTGGAGGAGGGAACAGCACTGAGGCAGACTCACCAGGCCCAAGCCCAATAGAGAACCAACTGGGCTGAATCCTTTCCCAAGATCCTAGCTTTTATGAGCAGGTGGTCTCCTAAAACATCTCCTCTTGCACTGATCCTGGGATAGAGGAGAATTGCAAATACAGCATCAGGAAGTATCTCAGCTCTCTTAGAGAAAGAGAAAGGGAGACAAGGATTATATAGGGGAAGAAAGGGAGGTCCGCATTCCCACCAGAGAACCTCTGACTTCTGTTTCTTCTGAGACAGACGAGGAATAAAGTGCCTATATTTGCACTCATGGCAGCAGAAAATACATCTGAGTGTGATTTGTGCCATCATCTCCCTCACTGGCCAGGCTGGCTGATGCTTTCTGCCACCACTTTCCTGTCGCCCCTTGCCATAATACTCCCCCTTCTTGCAGCTTCCATTGGCCCTCAGTAAGCAGTTCTATATCCGTTGGGATACTGCTTCATTTTGGGACCTACTTTAAGTGACATATGAAATGGCTCTCAAAAGCCCTTTGATGGGAGCAGACTGTGGTCATGCAGCCTGAGAGAGCACAGCACACCTGACATGTGAGGAGAGGGGCCTCAGCAGGCTTGGTCAGTTCCTCCCCAGTCCCCACCGGTGACATTGCACCACAGTGGCAGCTCCATGGACCTGCAGCCAACAACCAATGCGAGTGTTTGTGCAGCAGCAGTTTGTGAAGCTGTGTGTGCTCAGCAGACAGTGGCTGCTGTGCTCCCTGGAGAGGCCCTGAGCCTGAGAACTGCTGTACCAGGGGAGGATTCTCTCCCCCCGTCTCCCTCAGGCTTGGCTGGGAATGGATCCAGCAGTGGAGCTGGGGAAGGGCTGCGGCACCGTGTGGCTGCCAGGAAATCTGAACCCTCCAGGCAGGTCTGAAGCTCAAAGGAAGCTGATTAGGGCTGCTCAGCTCGGGGTGCTAAGGGGCTTCTCCCTGTCCCGTGCTCTAATACATCAGCTGTGTCACCTGCAATATGCCCCTGATTCTTCTTGCAGATACAGACACTTGAGGATTGGGTAGGTTCATGCAAGCAGAGAAGGAAGAAGCAGGCCTCTTCTGCCCACATTAGCAATGCTGGTGAGAGGGTGAACGTTTTATTCCTATGTCTGTTCTTATTAATGTAACAAAGAGGGTCTTTAGACTAGGTCTTCCCACATTTCAGCTGCTATATAAAAAGCCTCTGGAGTGTTTCCCATTCGTTAATGATGGGGAAATGCTGCTCCCAAGAGCTATTTTGCATTAAGTGAGTCTGGGAGAATCGAGGTGGAGACAAGGATCTGGAGAACAGAACCCTACCCACTCCCACCTTCAGGAGTCATGCTCCATCTTGTGCTGTTTGTGATGCAAGGAACAGTTGAAGCCATGTTAAAAGCCCAGCCCAAATTCAGGAGTAGAAAGTGAACCCGCCCAGCTCCCTGTGATTAGAACATACTCCTGTGAAGTGAGGGAGGTGGGTTTAGAACCCTGAGGCTGATAAAGGAAACTGATTCAAGCATCTCATTTGCTGGGCAAGTTCCCTCACTGCAGAGTTGGCATGCAGAAGGAGCAGGCTCTGTCCAAAGAGGAAACATTCCTGCACCACCTCACCAAGGAACACCAGCAGTTGGTTAAACACACTGGTCTTTCCTACTGGCTCTGCCCCATGCAGAGTGGCAGCTTCCCGATAGCCTCACCTCAGTGTTCTGAAACTTAATATAGAATCTTGGGATTTGGTTCACTCTTAGGTAAAAGCAGTTGCCTCGTCTCATTGACATGGGCATTGCTGTAGCAGCGAAAAGCCCCCACGTTAAACCATGACACCTGTACTGGCTCTGGAATGCTGTCAACACCTGATGGACATCCTGTCCTATGACTGGTCTTTCCATGGTAACAGTGCTGGTTTCTCACCTGAGCTGATGATGGAGGGAGGGAGGCCTGGGCTGCTCTGCCACACAGGAGCCCTGACAGCCCAGGCTCATTTGGCAGCATGACTCACACTGCAGCAGAATCTGCATTTGTGAAGTTCTCCCAAACCTCTCTAGCCCAATTCTACATACTAGCCCTTGAGGACCCAAGCAGAGCCCCGAGAGGGATATTGTATTTCTGACAGGAACCAAGTTTCCTCATCCCCAAGCCAAGAACAGCTTGAATCGGAAATCTTTGGGCACAGTGCCTGCAAGTGTTCCTGATACTGTTTACAATCACAGGAAATCCTTGAGATTTGAACTATTCAAGACAGAGTAAAGCATTGCCTGTAGCACACATTTATCAAAACATCAGTGTTACCCATTGACTAATGAGACCTTGGGATAACTTCAAGTGCTACCAGTAGCTTGGTATGACGTGAACCATTGTGTTACATTGACAGATGCTCCCACCCTGTTGTGGGCTGGGACAGCTGAGATCAGATATAGTATGTGCTTCTTCACTTTCCTTCCTCGAGCAGCAACACAGAACTACATCATCACTGAACTAAAAACAACCTGTTGCTGTTGGGATGCACAATGACAGGCACCACACTCTATAAAACTCAGCGTTGGAGCACCGTGTCTGACCCAACTGCAACCACTCAGCAGCAAACTGCTTTTGTCGAGTTCGCGTTGTGCTCTCTCCCCAGACGCATGACTTGGATGCAATGTGCAGTTTTAATGACCAGTCACTAGATCTTAAAACACTTTTGCAATTGTTCTCTCAGCTTTACTTCCCTGAGAGACACAGCAGGAGTTGTGACCTCGGTGTTTACCCACTTTCCTAGTATACTGAACATTCTCAGGGAACTGATCGACAGATCAACCTAATTACCACACTACTACACAGTGAGTCAGAGCATCTCTTCAAATGCTTGTTCCTTAGAGCAGAGGGAAAAAGTGTCTACATTGGTCTCAGTCTCCATCAGCACTCTAAGCCACTGAGGCATTATGACCTCAGACACCTCAATCTTCCCCATACTCTGATGAAGAGGCATCAGTGGATTTAGCAGTGAGTGATGGAGGTCATAGCATTATGGCTGTTCTCTCCAGAAGGGGCCACTTGGATAGCTGAGTTACTTTAACACCAAGAAGCAGACTCATTCCCCCTGCAGTCAGACCACTTCTGTGGCACCTGAAGCTAGAATCAGTCCTCAGAGCTCACACCATCTTTGCCCTCTCAAATGCTCAAGAACTCATCCTGGATCAAGTAGTGTACAGAGAAGCTGTCATCAGGATGGAGCCTCAACTGTACACCTGAAAGACGTTTTGTGAGACAATCTGAGGATTTAGGTGCTCAGAACTGACCTCTGGAAACTTAATAACACAGGATTCTTCAGTAACTGACTGGTTCCCACCAGCTCACTACGAATCAGTGACTTCTCAAAGCTGAGCTCTATATTTAGCGGACGAGTTGTGTAACAGTATAAAGAATGGCTGGATTCCTACAGGAAAAACACAAGACCAGATGTATTTCACACAGTGTTATTCACACATTTTCATTTTGATTTTTACAGTATATACATGTGAACATTACATTATTCAGTATGAGCCACCTGGAGTTAAACCTAATCAAACTGGTCCATAAACAATCTATATCAAAAAGCAGTACTTGAGCAAAAATTCTAGTGGTTCTACCCAAAGCCAAAATAGTTGGCAGGAAACCCTGTGCTTTGCATGTTCCTGGATGGAATTTCTGCAAAATGATTTTAGCATGTGGAAGATTATGTTCAAGATACTTAAAGCACTAACGGTGACAGTTACAGGACTGTTTAAATTCAACCATGGCATGAGTGCTACAGGGACAAAGTACTGGGACATTTTCAGTTTCTGCCTGGACATCCCTGGAAGCCCAACTTACACGTTGATGGGAATGTCGGCTCTGTGGATTACAACACCCAGCGTTTGTACACAGAATACAGACTCACTAAGGAGAATTAACACGTCCAAGGGAAGTGGCTCAAAATCACCTTTTGCGTGATCAGGGGAAAACTCTGGCTCCAATGAGAGAGTTTGTACCTCTCGACAAGAATTTTGTGAATTGCCATGCAAAAGCTACTTGGCAATTCCAATTGTGCTTACTAAGAATAATTAGGCCCCTCCACGTGGGCACTAAAGGACAGATTCAGAAACTGGAAGCAGGCCAGAACAAACTTTCCCATTTCCCTATCGATGAGTCAATGCTACAATTAAAAAAAGCAGTGCCTCAGATGTATGCTTTAATACGAGTTATGTACACCTGGTAAAAGCAGTAATACAACAAGAATTCCTTATACAAGTTTATACCACTACTGTTTTCCTTCCTCGTGATCAAACCTTACCCTAAAACCCTTTTATTTGATCAATGCTCAAGACATTGTATTCAAACTATCTCGGCTGATCAAAACTTTAGGTTAAGCCATCCAAATGAATGTTTTACACAAAATACTTACTTCAACAACATACATAGCACTTTCTTTATCTTTCAGAAACTGAATATACAAAGTAAGCTTTTTTTCCAAAATATTTCCATAGGCAAAGGATTAAAAAGGATTTTAATTATACACATATGGTCACAATTCTGCCTTAAAAAGATCATTGGGAAATGTACATAAGGCCGCTTGTAAATGTACATCATCTTTATGTTACTGTTACAATGTCGTATGTCCAGAGAAAAAAATTGACAGTATCATACATATTTGCTTTATGCTGGGAGAAGACTATTCAAAAATACAGTACTCTTCTGTACAAAAAAATCATGCCACATTTATTAAGATGGAAGAAGCATTAGTTTCTGTGATAACCAAGTATTTCAATCAATTTCTTACTATGCTTATTATCCTGACTTAGAATTTGAACAGGCTGATTTCCCAAAGTGTCCGTATTAACAGAATCAACAGCTATGTTATAAACAAAACATAATGTTCCTCACAAGAGATAAAAAGAAAGCCAGTTCTTATTTCTGAAACCATATAAAGATAAAATTTTAAAAAAATCACTCTTGATTTGCTGAAATAAATTTACATTATACAACACTATATGCCAGGGGGGAGAAGAGGGAATGGGGATATGAATATACACTAAAATGCAAATTTTTGTCCCAAAAAGGGGTAAAACAAATTACATTTACAGCATGAAGGTTTACAAATGTACATCTGTACAACCAAGGTAAGCATCACTACTAAGTTAGCAAGGCTTGTAATAAACATCAAAACAAGAGATTTGTTTTCAAACTGTAAACTTACACCTATTAACTACACGTATACAATGCATATATTTATAGGAAGCAAAAAAGCTATTGGAATATTTAATCAATCATGCTTAAATGTTGAGCTATCAAGTTTACTTTTCAGTGGCCCCTTTTCTCTTCATCAATACCTATTTTGGTTTTGCATCTACAGTGAGAAAGCAAAATAAATGCTCAACACTTTCAAATCCTTACAATTAATTCTATATGCAAAATAAAAAAATACAAATCTCTACTCTTCCTGCGTTGTAAAACTGATTGTGAAGTTAATACAGGCTTCACTCCACTTCCAACAGTGTACTTTGCTGAATGGAAGTACCACCATCATTTTAATCCCTCTACTTCGTACAACAATTAAATATATAAGTATATACAGCACTTTCATTTTTAATACATCGCGAGAGGAAACCTTAGGGCACCACTTAAAAAACACCTGTATCTACAGCAAGTGGTTAAAACTAGTCTTAAAGTTTCCACTGTTTTGTTCATCCCTATTTTAATTTGCTGTGCCCTGTTTGTTATTTGGATAGTATGTTGTGAACCACCAAAATACAACTTAACTTTTTGACATGTTAAATAATGTTTATGCAGCTGATCAATTTTAATCTGGTATAAAAGACTTCACACAAAAGGGAAAAAATAAGGATTAAGTCTATATACAACTCTATAAACCTGTTGTGCTATGATGCTGGGTAGACCTACCAGATTGCAAGCCAGTGTATTAAAAGAATACTGTACTTTTTCCCTTTAAAAACTATTTCAGTGACTTTACAAGGTAAAAATTTACAAAATATGTGACAGCTATTTTGATACAATTACATCATATACAGGCATTCTGTGCTTTGCCAGCCATCCAATCTGATAAGTCTCCGGATCAGGGCTGGAGATATTTTTTTCTTTTTTTTTTTAGTAATTCACTCCCCAAAAATATACACAAGAATAAAAATTTTACAAATGGATGAACAAAGTCAATAAATAGATTTAAAAAAATCAGAACATTTATAGTTAAGTTGTATGCTTTGATCATTCACAATTCCATTTTTCTTCCATTTCTTTTTGCCTTTTACAGCATCCCGTTTGGTGGTCCACCAATTGGCCCCAGATCAGCACTGTTCTTCAGGTAATACTTTTCCAGCTTGGCCAGAATGTGTTTGCCGTAGGTGTATTTACGCAGAGTTGTGATGTGGGGTCGAATCTGGAAGAAGAAACATGTTACGGCTTTTTTTTTCTTCTTCCCCTCAAAACTTCCAAAGAGACATTACTACACTTTAAAAATATTCAGTAAATAACCAAAGTCTGAAGCCTGTATTCCTGTATTTCAAACTTTTGGAAGCTTTTGGAAAAATGCCAGTTGGTGACTTTGACTCACCAAACAACTGATGTACCTGTCACAGGAAAAGGGATGGAGGCCTTTTGTGGGGGTACCCTCTTGATGACTGGGGGAAGCAGGGCTCCTGCAAGAACATACAAGCCCTGGGTTCAACTGTCTTATGGCAATTACGGCAACAGCACTTTTGTCCATGTCCGGATATTCTTAAGTAGAAAATGGGCCCGTATGTTCGGAAGGGTAGGAATGGATTTATACCAGCAACCAGCAAATGAAAAGAGAAAGCTGTATTTCTTCTGTTATATCAATAAGGATGACAGACACTACACTTTTATATTAAAAGTATCTTCACAGAAAAGCTGATAAAAAGGGAGGATATGAAATCTAGCTTGTGAAATTCCTCTGTGGATTTCCATGAGCTTAGTGCTCAGATACCTAAATGTATTCTGCTTTATCAAGCTCCACTGAATTTAATGTTTAGATGTGAACTTCTAGATTACAGAACTAGTGAGTTCTACACCTAGAAGGAAAGGTATTCTAGCAGAAAAATGAGTATAGATAACGTTTTCTGAACCAACAAAATTACATACAAATATACCTTGTGCATTATTATCTTCCGCTGAGCAGGTTCAGCCATATCAATCATCTTCTGAACAACATAGTTGGCATACTGGTCCTTCATCATGGTGTATAAGGCACTGTGAGGACCATCATTCTGGCAACAGACCTCATCAATAAGTAAAGCTCGCTCAGCACGAGAAGCATGAGTCACACATTTTTCTACCACATTGCTGAAAAAGAAGACAAATGCATTCTGTGACTTTAGATTTAACACTCTTAAGTAGCACTTTTAAATTTATCTGAACAGTTCAAGTGAGTTAACAGCACTAAAAAGCATGCTATAAATGGATCAAGCCCTGATTTCCAAATCTTAGGTCTGTAACGACTGATGAAGTTAAAGGATTCTGCACTCCCACTCATGTAAAGACAAAAAAAAGTGATTTCCTGACAGTTATTCTCTTGTGGGAGCTTTTTCCACTGGTCCTACAGTAGATAAACCTGACCTCAGGTTGCACACGTATTCTACTGCATCTGCTCTGGTTGTGGACTCTTTAAAGACATAACAGAGAAAGCCAGATATGAGGCTTCCTGTTTTTTTGAATAAAGGCACTTTTCAGGAGTGTGCCTGTATCAGATACTGCAAATATTTCTTTTTGTAGAGAAGGTCTATCCTATGTTTCAGGAGCTGGAAAGGCCATCACTGCTCATCAGACAGCAAAGTGATTCTGGTCCTGTGCTTGTGCTTTAGAAATTACGCAAGTTCCAAGGAGAGGACTCTGAACAGTTCTATTCAGGAAAAGAAAACTAAAATCCAATTTGCATACAACTGATTTTTTAAAACAAACGCCCTCATAACATCACAGTGTCTACTTCATGTTGTTGACAAGGCGAGCCTCACTAAATCATCCATGATGAATGCTGAGGTGTGGTCTCCCTATCAAAAGACAAATATCTACATTTTGGGAAAAAAACCATTGCAGGATAAATTTTAGGTTCTGATTTCAGAGTAGTTCACGACTCCTACAATAGTCTTTAAGACTTCCTAATCCATAAAATCCTTGTCAGGCTGAACCACCACTTTCTAGGGCTATCTTTTTATACTTGTAAATTGCATGGCTGGACTGGTAAGCCTTACCCAGCTTATCCAACAAGTTTATCGAAGAAGTCCCAGCATACCAAGCAAGTTCTAGGAAAGCTTTTCACCTGTCTCTAGAGATCTTCACATGAAGACTTGGAACCCATTCCCTGCACTTGCACAACGTGAACAAAAAACCATCCTATAAATCATGGAATTTTCTCTGGTTTGCCACAGAACAGCACTTTCCCTTCCCCAAATCTAATACAAAAATACCACTAACATTCATCTCTGTAAGAATATGAAATTTCAGGAGGAAAGTTACATGACTGAAAAAAACCAACCCCTTTTTGTAACACAACAAACCCAACACTATAGCTTTAGAAGTCAGTAAATCTTCAACATATGAAGGCTGTGCAATACCTGGCAAATTTGTGCTGACTCAGAGCTAGAACTTTTCCTCTTATTTCTGAAACTATTTTACTCTTGTCTTCAGGACGGCCGTGCTCCAGTACATGTTGAATAACGTAATTTCCGTACTGATCCTGAAAACAAGATTACTTAAATATTCTTTTGTGTTCATAACAAGCAAAACCACACATCTTTTGTGCATTTATATAAACTTTCAAATTACTACTTGCACAGATATAAGGAAAAACACAATAATGTCAACATTATAGAAACAAAGTGATGCAAGAAATACTGCACGGAGAATTACTTAAATGGACCACAAAATTTATGGTGCCAAATGTAAATAATCTGTAAATCCAGCATTTTGCTGGAGTACTTTTATCCTCTTACAGAAAGATGTTCTCAGAATTAAGATCATCATTCTTTAGCAGTCATAGTATCTCCCTGAACTTTGGTTCCTCAAGAGAATTATGTTCTAACTAGTCTTGTATATATACAAGAAACCGCTGAGAAATAAATTAGACTGAGTATGTGTGGAAGCTCCCACTGAACACCGAGTCCCTTCCACTATTTTGATTTGATTCAACATTTAAATCAAATATTTGATGAAATATTCGATTCAATTTCAAAGCCACTTGTAGCACTCATTCTGTTCATCTGAAACCAAGACAGGAAATGATGCTGTATAAAGTCTTTTGCCTTCTTTTAGAAAAGATGCCCTGTTTGTGTAGGAATATGCAACATTTATATTTTTGACAATGTATTTGTGTTTAGACATTATCAGAATTTCTGAAGAACACCTGAATCAAGATAAACTACAAAAAGGCAATCTTTGCAATAAAAAATACACTAGCTCCATGCATTTACAATGTGTATTTGAAGCTACAGTTAAAAGTGTAAGAAAAGGGCTTTTTATATCTTCTTTGCCTCCCAACTTCCAAATTCATTTTCATTAAAACTATAGAAGGAAAGAAAACCAAAAAAATTAATGTCCAGAAAACTCAGAAGACGCAAATGCATTTAAATTATTTCTTAAACTAAGGAATAGGAATAAATTATGACAACACCCAGCTCTGAAACATTAAAACTGAACACACGCACTAACCTGCACTAGCTGTTCTGTGTGTTGATGCAGTTCTTCTAAGATTGGCAAAGTCTGCTCAGCAGTACAGTGTTCCAGAATACGCTGAATTACTCTACAACCATATGGATGAGTTGAAAGTACAAATACCTTAAAATAGGATAGCAAACTGGAGTTAAACCAACTGATGCTTACAGTAATCTTGCCATGTTCAAAATAGAACTGAACATGTCAAGTACTTCTAGAAAAAAAAGTTTTGCCTGCCAATATCAGAATTCCATCTCCAGTGGAAGTCAGGAAGAGGTGAAAATTCAGGTTTTTGTGTGTCAAGGACTCCAGTAATTATACAACCAAGAACCCAAGTTTTCATTACAGCACATTTAGCTGTAAAGGAAACCCAGGAAGTATGACTCTTAGCCACTGTTCACCTTTCAAGCTTTCCTTTTAACTTCATAGTTAATTTTTAAATTTAAGATTTTTGACATTTGTAAGTTCAATTACTGTGGCTGATTTTCACCAATTTCACACTACAGCACACACAACAGGCTCCTTCTTACAAGCTTGTAAAGAAGTATTCAAAAATCATACAGTCAAAATCTTGCTTATTCCTTTTGCTTGCTTCTGCAGAAGCCAAGTTTGTGTTTCAGGGATTAATTCAGAAGATTTATGAGTCAGTACTGGGCAGAAATGAACATGGAATCTTGTCCGATTAGACAGTAATCCAAATGATGCAGGAGAGTGAAAGAGATACGTCTCGTTACATTACATGACTGAAGTGTGACATTTCATTGTCAGACTTGGAGCTGAGGATGGAAGTCCAGTAAACAAACAGACACATTTTTGGCAGGGGCTCTATTTACAGTTAAGAAACTGTGTTTCATCTACCCCATACACACTTTTAATGTAAAAAGAGTTGACCTTACAAACCTTGGTAAACCATTTACTACAACATACAACAATAAATTCAGGTATAGCTATTGTGCAAAATGTGAGAGAAGGATATTGTAGATTTTGTTAAGAAATACATCTGGCCATCCATTAAAGTAAAACCTAGTAATACAGCCAAGTTACTAAGATTTTTACAGTTCTTGAGACTATAAAAGTTTCAGAGTATTAAAATCTTATTTAGCTGCAGCACAATATCAATCTTATTTTAATAACTTGTTTTGGAAATGAAACAAAACTCCTAACCTTAAATAAACAAATACCACCCCCCTTCACTTAACACTAGCCCATATGTAGGTAATACTAGTATATTTCTTCAAAGTTATTTCCTTAATGATAGACATTAACTGGGAAACACTGAAAGATGGGCTTGCAACAGAAGAAAATGGGAATTTTAATGAAAAATAAATGCTAGAGAACAGCTACTTTATTATTACATCAAAAATTACAATGTTGGAAGTTATAAAGGAAATCTGAAATGGCATTATCACAAAACTCAAACAGAAAGCCTGGCCTTAATAAATATATACATACTTTGTATGTATTTATATTGCATCCCTTGGATATACTTATAATAAATCTGAACAGGTTTTCTAGAGCCTTATCTCCACGAGATTCATCTTTTACAGTGTTAACTGTCTCTGACAGCTATTCCATTTTATTATCTCTTTTTCATCCTACTTAAAACAAGCTGACTGCAAAGCTTCAAACACTATCTTGTATATGCAAACGATGGAGAAAGATCTGCAAATCAAAGCAACTCTGCAGAAGAGGAAACAAACTGTTGTCTCTACCTGTCCTTTAAATGCGTCAATGATGAACTGGAGCGACTGGGGTTGAACACACTCAATACATTTTTGTACAACATGGTTTCCATTTTGATCTTTCACACATTTCAGGACATGACCATCCAACTCTTTCACCATCTCGTTCTGAAAAAAAAAGAAAGAAAACATTATCCTTGTCTTTACAATATTTTTCCCCCTCAAAGTAATATTCCATTTCCTCCTAACTGTCCAATCTTCACATTCACTTGTGGTTTACTTGTGGTTTACTTGCGTACCTCATTAAACAACTATTCTAGTTCCCAGGGCATTTTATAATGTTGATCATTCCTTTCAATTTAAGCAAGTAAAGAGACAGACACAATAAAAAGAAAATTTAAAAAAGTATAACTCTAACTTACAATTACCTGCTGGTCAGGCGAGATTGACTCGAGTGCTTTCTGAATAACGCGACACCCATACATCTGTAGAGCTAATGGCAGAACATGACCACGTATGCGTGTTGCTAGGGCTAGCTTCTGATCCAGGCTTCCAAACTACAAGAAAACAAATATGCTGTTAACAAATGAAGATACATTGCAGCATGCTGGAATCTACATGTCAGAAAAAGTACCTTCATGATGTATTTTTTACTGTGCACCTTGAATAATTTTTCCCTTTGTATTTTTGGTGGGTATATTTATCAGAATCTTTTATTTTCTAAATGCAACATTTTGTAATATTCCAAATTCCAGTCACATACTTGCTATCAAATGCGTGGCCTTGAAAGACAACAGAAGAAATTAAAGTAGTTTCTATTTGTCTGTTGGTAGGAATGTTTTGAGTGAAATAACCCATTTATTTAGACAAATTATACCAGGCAAATTAATTACCAATTATTATAACATATTACATCAGATTTTCTTTGGTGTATCATATTTGTTCTGGTCAGTGTATCTTACATCTTGCATACAGTAAGCAAGCTGTAACAGGAAGGGGTGGAGGAGAAGATTTTAACCACTGAAATAACATCTTGGTAACTTCATGTGGACTGAAGATCATTCTCACCATCGGCACTTTGGGAAATCTAGAAGTACTTGGGGTTTGCAGAGCAAAATCACAATGTTTTTGTGCAGTGGCTGCATTAAGAGTACAATTCAACCAATGTTTTTCAGCAGTAGCTAATTCCTGCCCATATTATTCCCTCCACCGTGCTACTACAACCTTCTGTCCTGCTCCACATTGAGCAGAGTAGAACCCAGTCAAGCTTCATAGTGGCACACATAACCCTGTTCCCAGATCCCCACACAAACTCCTGAGTTAGCACAATACAAGTGACCACACTGAAGTGACCAGTGGGGTGGCACCAGTTGTATTCATGCAACACTGCTGAGAACAGCCAAAACCCACACATGTAGTCACCTGAGGCTGAAGAAAGTACAACCAACTTCATCTTCCTACTTAAATAATGAACTAAGGCCCCTAATACAACTAAGGCCTAGTGCACTGTTTTCCTGAGAACTCTTCTGCAAAATTAAGATGAAAACCATCCAACATAACATTATGGAAAAAATCAGCAACTGATGACCCTTGGACAAGATCAAGAACTATATGCCATACATCAGACCTGCTTTTCAGATGTTTTGAGTTGTAAAAAAGCATATAAAAAAGTGAACGCAATTTCATACATTACATATTAAGAACTACATTCCTGTTTACAGCAACCACTTTCATAGAATCATGACTCAGTTTTCACAAGTGGATCACCCATGAAGCATAGATTCTATAGAATGGTTTGGGTTGGAAGGGACCTCAAAGGGACACCTTCCACAAGACCAAGTTGTTCCAAGTCTCATCCAATCTCACCTTGAACACTGACTGGGATGAGGCAGCCACAGCTTCTCTGCACAACCTGTGCCAGTGTCTCACCACCCTCATACTAAATAATTTCTTCCCAACACCTAATCAAAAAGTACCCTCTTTCAGTTTAAAGCCATTACCCCTTGTCATATCACTACCTGACCTTACAAATCCCTCTGGGGCTTTCCAGGCCTGTTTAGGTACAAGTACCCCCTGTAAGGGATGCTTTCCAGCTTCACCTTCTATCCAGCTAAAGACTTTCACACAGTCCCTGATTTAAAGTATAGTACGCTAGAGATTTTTCCTACATATAATTTTTACCAGAACACAGGTATAGCTTTTTCTTCTAGATCAAATTTTGTAACTTTCTGATAAGGCTTTGTCTTTTTTAACCCCCCAGTTTTTAACAAAAATGAAAGCTGTTTTAAGTACTACCTTTAGTAATACTGGGTGTATCTTTAACATCCCTTCCTCAAAATCCTTCCACCTCAATACATTTTGTCAGTTTCTTCATAAACAGCTCTGGATGAAGTTCGTACAGCTATTTATGTGAGTGCAAGAGTATTTTCCAGGCCCACTTTTACCAGTAAAAGTATCCTTCAAATCTTTATGTTCCACATCATCTGCCGAAAGCCTCTGTAAATTATGCTAAAAGACTTGCAAAGCCTGAGTGTGCAGCCTGTGCATTCACCAATATATACACCACCAGTGTAAAGAGAAACTGTGACTGTTATGAGAAAGAAGTAGGGGTCAGAGAACAGAAAACACATGCGCAGTGTTACATGCTTTGGTTCTGTGGTAAAAGTCCAGTAGAATTCTGCTATGATGTTAAGAAAAAAAAGTTAATCAAATTTTAAAAGCATTTAATTCTAATTTCTGTTCTTACACTTAGTTTATGCTTACCTCAAAGAACTTCTGTATTACATAGTTTCCAAACACATCAGTCATCAATTGATATGCTGCTTGCAGGATCTCATTAAATACCATCTGGCGCTCAGCTGGAGTAGCTCGCTCCAGCTTCTGCTGTATAAATCTAAGTGCAAAAAAAGGTCCATTATGCTTTACATAAACAACAGCAAAACCTCTCAAATGCTGTTTCAAATGAGACACCTCAAAATTCTGAAGTATTCAACATTTATAAAACTTATTAAAATGAAAGTAGTGCCTCTGCATATAAAAGGACACATTTTAGTAAAAACTTCCATTTGAGAAGGATTACAGATGAAAAGAGTAACAATAACTAAGTACCTGATGAGGTATTGCTGAAAAATGGTTTTACATTTCAGATGCCAGCTATTTTGTTTTCTTAATCAATGCCTTTTTGATACCTGAATACTAGAGTTTACAAGTCTAGTTATGAAGCTATTTCTACATTGAGAAGTTCTACAAGCAGCTAAGCTTATACTACTTTTATAATGAGATTTCTTGGAGAAGAAGAAGGTCAGCGTAAAAGCATGTGCTCCAACTAATGGTATGCTTTTTATTAAGATGACTAGCAGCTAATTCAAACGTTTGATGTTAATATGACAATATCAAAGCAGTAAAACATTATTAACTTACTGACTACAATAATTACCTAGAACCATGCTGGTCTTGGGAAAACTCAACAATATGTCCAACAAGGTCTCTTAGTTGAAGATTAGGGAAACGATTGTTTCTGAAATCTTCCAGCAACCGACTACGTCCAGAAGGCATAATATCAGACCTACTGTAACGAAGGCGTGAAGGAGGGAAGAGCTGACTGGTGGAGCTAAAGAGGCTGGAGGTACTTGCTGCACTGCGATACTTTGCTTCAGCTCCAGGTGCTGCAGAAATATAGCGACCACTACCATTTGTCAGTCCTCCTACAAGGAAGCAGTTCCGTCAGTAAAAGCCGTAAGGAAAATAAGCAACAGCAAAACATTAAGTGTGCTAGAACTATGGATACACCCTGGAGCCAAAGAAAACAACAGCGTTGTCTTATTTATATTTACCTCATTATGGATGGAGGAGTTAAGATAGCTTTATCTTTCAATAAATAAAACCATCCTCCTCATTTTTATTTTACGTGAAGGGCACCAGGAAAAGATATATCATTAGAAGAATATAACAAAGCAGGTAAAGTGAGCACCCAGACTTACAGAAACTTTAGAACTGGATGGGCCTCAGCTCAGTGGACAGATTTCCACTTCACAAGTGGTACTGACTTAGACCCTTGTTAGTAGCCTCAAAGTTAGCCAATTGTTTCAAATAGACCATGAAATCTGAACTACCCTTCAGTCCCTACTGAGGTACCTTCCCAACTTACAGTGTGAAAGGGCATTTTTTGGGAGGCACACATGGTGCCTTTTGTCATGCTGTACCTGTTCTGCAGGTTATCTGATGACTTCAGCATGCTAGGCTTTTAATCTGGTACCTCCTGTAAGCACCAAGTATGTCAAATTTTAAACCAGGTACCTAAGAATGCTCTACTTAATTCTAAAACAACCAAAGATATATAAAACTGAAGTTCCTTTTAGAAACACAAAATCCTTTCCTTGCTGCAAAAACAGTCATCACTCTCACTACATTTCATCTGTCCTTACTTTCTAAAAACTGAATTGCCTATATTTAGGTCCTACTCCCCTTTGGCTAGTGATTCCACCTACAGCTATCATCATCTCAGTCCTGTAGATTTCTCCTCATGTATTGTTTCCTAATTAGTTGATAAAACTCTGAACTCCTCCAGTAGGCCTCCCTCCTCTCCACTGTACAACAGGCAGCAATTATCCTAAGCAGCATGCAAACAAAGCATCTATACTATACTAGAAGCGGAAATATTCAAAGACAATTCCCACTCAGAAACCTCAACTCTACTTTAAAAAAGAACCCCAGACTGAAAACCAACAACCTAAAATTATCGAGTATGAATTGAAAAAGGAAAGCATTTGCAGTTTCCCTATCTAGAAAGTGACACAGTAACTAAAAGCCCTTCCAAAGTCCAGAGAAGTATCTACACTTCAATTTAAAACAAACTGCAGTATGTGCTTTTGAATGGTGCTCTATTACAAAATTATTAATAAAAAACAAAATAAAAAAGAAATCAGCTGACAGTGCCTCAGCCAAGCCCTCCTTTGGTTCCAAGAATTTATAAGGCCAGGCGACAAGTGTTACAGTGGGCTGGTAATGTATTAATGGTAAAGTATCTTTTTCAAATGGTCAAACTGCAATACCAGAATCTGAGATGTTAGTGCTCTGCAAGACATATCAAGCATCACATCTATTGCACTGTAGAGGATTACGCCCTAAAGTAGAAAAAATTAGTATTTATTCTACAATTAGTTTTCAAAATTCAGTGGTAAGAATCAGTAAAGAATCAGTAAAAGCCTTATGCCTCACAGTACCTTTTAAAACCCACTAGGCTTTTCTTTTAAATTAAAGCCTCTTAATTCTTTACAGCCAGAAAAATACAGTTTTTTAATTATCATTTTTTATTTCCATTGACAATCACTAGTTCCTGAAAAGAGCTGACAGCGATATGATACTAACAGACAAGAATTAAAAAGAAACCCAGCATTCTGCGGTATGCAAAGTGATATTCTACGGTCATTTTTTCTTCTAGGAACAGCCTTTTAAAGAAAAGTTATGCACCTGAAATCATGGTATTTCTCTTCTACTTTATTTAGACGTATTAATGCAATCGTAGCTTCCCTGTAAATGCTGTGCAGTAACACTATCCGACGCCATGAGAGGGCAGCAAAGCCCATTTAAAAGGAAGTCTTGGAGCCTACTCTCCTCTTGCAGCATCAATCTTGCTCCACTGATCACACACTCAATTATGCGCCAGAAACTAAGACGGCAGTTTTGGTTACATGTTCTCAAACTGCATGGCTCTAATTAGCATACAGCGTCATGGAACTGCATGTAAATTAGGAATTCTTTCAATTTTTTTTTTTTTTTTTTTAACATAAATTAAGAAACTTGTTAGCTTTTAACATACACTACATACGTGTAGTAGAACTGCATGTACACAGTTTCAATCAGGATTATCAAGCCTTTTTTCAGCCTAATTTGGGAACCATTCCTTTTCAAGACTTGGAAGATGACTATGCTGCAGCTGGGAGGCTTCCTGTCTAGCCTGTGAAACTACTTCAGACAATCACGTTAAGCAGGATCCTAAGCAGGATTCTAACGCAGGAAGACTGAAAACATACCCATTGTGCCTCGAAGAACCTGTCAGACTTCAAAAGCAGAGAGCTTAACCCTGTAAACCCCTGGACACTATTATAAAGAACAGTAATTTAAAAGGTAATTGGCTTTCTTCTCATGTAACCTTTCATTACAGCAGCAGTGTTACAGCTCAGTGGCAACTCTGCAGATCTGAAAAATACTAAAACCCCCTAACTAAAAGCACATTGTCATAGGTACTTACTACACGGAGTTGTACTCTTGCATACAATGGACTATTTTCCTAAATATTGTACTTACTACTTTCTCAGTCCAAAACCATCAAAGCATTAATGTGGACATTCAGGACACCTGGCCTGCTTCCTGAAAATCGAGTGCAAAGAGCTCAGAAAACTGGAATCTGAATTCTAGCTACCCAAATCCTCCTGGTGGGCCTACTGCATCTCTGTGCTCTTCTAGAATTTGGGATACTTGTTTCAGAGATTCTGAACCAGAAAGGTAACAGCCTAGGTCTTCTAAATTATCTGGGGAACATGCTCTACTGAGTAAAGCACCCACTCTGAACAGTTCTGCAAACACTCAAATTTTAAGACTGTATCAGGCATCACCTACAGCCACAGAATTACAAACCTCTGGGGAATAAAGAATGCAGTTTGTTCTTCAGATAATCACTTAGCGATCACTACTGATCTTGTAAAACAAAGACCTCTGACGTAACGAATAATATTGTTTTACAGTTTAATTGAATCTAAATCCCCGTGGCTAGTCCATAGGGAAGAAGAGGCACAAAGGTATAAAAGGGATATAAACCATCTAAACCAGAGCCTTACTAAGCTGCAAGGAGACAAAGCATGTTAAATTACTAAATCCTCAATGTCTATAGCATATTTAATGTAAAGGAGATGTGAAAATATTATAAACTAGATCTACACACATTAATTTTGATAGCATTAGTCTGTTAGTACATATTACTAAAGTATTTCTGCAGTAGTTTCTAACCAAAACACAAGATTTACTGCACAGTACCTGTTTAAATCAGTCAGCAGTATTATTTTCTAGTAAAATACATGAGTAAACACTCAAAACTTGATTTCTATGAAGTATTTGCTCATCTGTAAAAAAAAAGCTTCACCTCAGGCTCAGCTAAAAATTTCATCTTCCTATGGAAAATAGAATTACACATATATATGTACACATACATACACATTTTACAAATCGATGATAGCGCTTATTATGCCTGGCTTACTAAAGCACTATGGAGTAGGTACACAGCAGAAGCAATGCAAAGTTCCTCACACTACTGCCAAGGGGCCTTCATTCTCACCCAGAATGACCACTTCTGAAGATAAAAGCATTAAATCTAAACTACAAACAAGCTTGGCTTGCAAGGCACACAAAATAATTAATTCCAAAAGCCCAGACTTGAAAAATCTTACTCTACACCAAACCCTTGAAATGCTGCAATGTACCAAAGTAAGCACTATGAAGCTAAAAGGAGTTTCTATCACACAGGAAAAATACTTCCTCCTAATGTTTTTTGTCCCTGGGAGTGAAAGGGTAGTTCAAATTCATGACCTTACTGCTCCAACTGATTACAGTAAAGAAGCAGTTAACAGACAACTGACAAATCCCGTCAAATGCACGAAAACTGACACTGGAACAAAGTAATGAACACATTCCTACTTTAGGATGTTGGATAAGAGTTGGTGAGAAGAGATAGAAAACAGTAAAATACCACAAGTATCTTGTAAAAAGGAAATTGGTCTTTTAAGCTACAAACTGCAGCAGTGTCTGACAAAGGGGTTATAAAACCATGCACCCTTTCCCAGTATTGTGCTCTAGTATTCTGGTAGCTGAAACACGAGCAACCGAGTTTGATGCCCTTTTTAAAACAGGAGTTAAACTTAGCTGAACCTGTTGATATTAAGCAGGCAGGACAAGTTTTGAAGGTGGAGGGAGAGCTGCATTTGACAGGCATTATCAGAATACCAATGGAAACTGCATGCAGACATGAACTTATAATGTTGTTCTACTCTGAAAAGTGATTATGTGATAATCATACCCTTCTTAAAATATACTCCCTTTGATTTCAGGTATAATTTCTCACTTGGTGAGAAAGCTTTGCCATTTTAGTTTTATTTTTTATAAGTGACAACAAAGCTAATGTTTCCAGAAGTGGCTGATGAACACACCAGAATAAATTCAACAGGACAATTAACTGCAGAAATAGTCTTCAACTTTCTGTGCCAGTGCACCTTGGATATAACTGCAAAAAGGCACAGCACAGGGCAGACTGCAGAGAATGCTGAAAAAATTACTGCATTTTTGTGAAAGCAAAAATCCAAAAGTCCTCAATTGCCAAATTTCAAACTGATCTGGTAAGGTAGCACAAATTTACCCATAATGAAGGTCCACTTCATTTGGAAGATGAAGAGGCAGTACACACGGAAGCCATCAAGGTTGTGTCAATTTTCAGAGTACAACTGCACATTCTGGCCTTTACACACTGATCTAGAACACGATTTAACAAGCTACTAAGCTTAGTTCACGCAGCCAAACAGTCCTAAACAGATTCAAATCAGTATTTAACAATCTCCATTGACAGAGGTAATCCTCTATACTGATCACAGTTTATTTTCTCAGCACTGAAAGAAGTCTTTCAACATTTTTCAAACGTGAAACAACACAAAACTTTGGATGTTTTGAATTTTCGATAATGCCTTCCAAAATTTGATTTCAGTATAGTTTTCAGCCACATGAAAACTATTGTGAGAGTACTTTGAACAGAAAGAAAGAAAAAGATTTCCATGATAACCCCATTGTCAGATGTTCAGAACTTTCTCAAAAGCCGCCATTTGGGCTGAAACTTTCCATGCTCGGTCTCAGCCCAAAGGTGCACTTTGTAGACCTGAAAAAGGAAAAAAGGTAAGTAAAAAAAATCAAAACGTGCTGAAACATCCCCTTGCCCAGTTTTACTTTGGGTATTCAGCACTTAACTGTGAAGGGGATACTGAACTGGAAATGTAATATACTTAAACTACTTTTTAAACCTTGTTACCCAAGTCACTCACACATGTCTCAAAGCGCATTCTGGTAGGCACTTTTAAAGTTTTTCCCATTTTATTTGTACTTACAGAAGTACAGAGGATTAAGTTGCCCATTACATGCACAGAGCTGTGCACTGAATAGTTACTGGGAGCAACAGGCAATTCAAAGTTAAGATGACATCCAGGTTCACTGTATGATTTTAGCATCCAAATTAAATGATCACAAATATTTGCAGTGAAAAACAGAGAAAGCTTATCAAGCAACCTCAGGTTACAGGCATTATCTTCTAAACATACTGTAGGCTGTGGTGGGGTTTATTTAGATTTGTAAATGAATTTTTATTTTTTGTTTTTTTTTTTTTTTTTTTAAGTTTGAGCCCCCATGTCATCTAACTAGCTCAAAAGATTTTCTAAAACATTACTACCATCATTCCTTAAAAAAATGCATTTGATAACAGAAAGCCACCACTGATGAAGCCTTTACTACTTCTTTCAAAATGCATTTTTTTTCCACCAGCCTGGTGCTAAACCATTGTCTTCCTGGCAAAGCATCTGGGCCACAGGATAGTAGGCTCACTGATGCACAAATCACCTTTCAATACATTTTATATTGAGTCCTTTGCTCACTTTCCTACTTTAGAAAAGTAGGGGACAGTAGTGAAAGTCACTTCACTCTTAAACACAGTATCGTTTCAAAACACCCTTTAAGTGGTAATACACTGAAGTAGAAAAAATGCAATGCACCTTCGCTTGTCAGACTGTAGAAACATAATACACAAAGGACCAGTAAATCTTACTGGGCTCTCTATCGGGCTTCTGCAAGAGAATTAAAACCACCAGTTGGCCCGATACTGCAAAACGCTGAGTGCCCTCCACTGTTAAATCAAGGAGCATTTGAGAGCATTCTTCACCTTTCAGGAATGGCCCCTCTTCATTACAAAACTGTTTAACAGCAAAGGTAACGTGACATCTCTTATGCAACATATATTTTACACACAGAAATACATACACACATACAAACAAAAAGTGGTTTTTTCGTTTTTTTGTTTTTGTATTTTTTTACCTAAATGCAAACTGGATGAGGATCCATGTGATGAAAGTGATGGCGGTGGCGTAAGTGAATGTCCTGGCGTTTGGCTTGGCAGAGGCATGCCTATTGGACTTGGAGAGGAGGAAAATCCCAGACTATTGTAAAATGGCTGCCCTATGGGTGCTAGGCTGCTACTAGATCTTTTGTACAAGTCAGAGCTAGTAGATAGAGAATCTCTCCTTGTGGCACTACTACTTGCAGAACTGCCAACTGAAGAAGAAATAAAAAGACCCTAATTACACAGTGTCAACTGAATAAAACCTATCCCCAACTACAGCTGGGCAATAACAGATGCGATCACAATAATTACAGCAATCGTTATGACAAAGACAATTACTGTGATAACCATACATGCTTTTAAGTAAACCTAAGTGGGTATAAACATACCACTGGTAAGTAATTTCACCAATGCCCATGCCTTTCAACATTTCATTCTAGACTTCTCACAGTAATATTGCAGTACTCTGATTTACCCGCCTGGCTTCAGGCTTTGGGACAAACACGGAATTTAAGAGATTAAGTTACACTACCACTTTATAGAACAAATGATTCTAAAAATATTCCCCCTGAACTCATTGATAATTGCTTTTCCACTGTAAATTATCAGTCAATGATACTTGATTTCAATAAAAAGGCTCAAGACAATTGGTTGCTGTCGTTTAAGGGTTCAGAAAACAATTTATGTTCCAGTTCAGCTGTTTCTGAACTCCCTCTTGTTTGTGAACCCCTCACCTGTAGGAAAAAAACAACTACTTAAAATTCCCTATGAGAATTATGGTTCTCAAAGGGGTGCTTTGAAAAGATATATTAAAGAGGGAATAGGCTAAGAACAAGATGAGAAGCAGAGCAGAGACAAGAAAATTAAGATAAGAAACTAAAAATGTAATTTTACTGCTACCAGTATTTCTGAAAGTTGAATTAGACTAGAAGCTTGGATAGCAGTGTATTAGTGAAGGACTAGTTATCCTGCACAGCACCATTCAGCAGGGTAATGAACAGTCTAGGATAAATTAGGAGAATAAAAAGTTTTTAGAAATGTTAAATTCTAGTATCTGTTGCATACTAGTGAAATATTAAACCAGAGTGCCTATTTTAAACACTGGAACATTATTATACTCATGAACAAAACCAAAATTCTGGATATTTTGATAACAAAGATGCCTCTTAAGCTGAATTTGGAAAATTTATTTCTATTTCAAATTTAAAAATGAGAAGGCCAGAATTTATACTTCCATAATCTTTACCCCTGTCAGGTACCTTCCTACTAAAGCTGTCAGCAGGACCCAATATAAAGGTCACCTGATACTTCCTATTTTAAAACACTATCTTTTTTTCTCATAACATTAGCAACTTGGCCAATACTTTTCATGGCAGGTACCTGCTTGGACCAAATTTTGCAAAGTAGTTATGCCCAAACAACACTGCCATTTCAGAAAAACAGGCAAGGAAAGATGCTTTATGCCTAGCAAAATAATCCAGCTACCTATTTTATGAGAAGTTAATGCTTTCACGTACTCAGACCAATACTAGCAACAGAAGACCTTTACTTTCACTTTAGCTGTCTCTGACCAAGCTAAAAATCTTAGCAAATACCACAGTTCTTACAAGTTCAGCACAGATCTGCTACAGACTCATAGGTGAAAACTTAAAACTCCTGTCCATAAACAGCAAGTCTGAGATGGCTGATAAAGGTTTTCCCTGCAATTTAACTTCTAAGTGTCTGTGTGCCATGCCAAAAATGGAAACAAATTGCTGTCCAAGGTCCCACCTTGTGTTTGGAAAGCATATCAGACACTGTGGAAAGGAAGCCTTCTACTTCAAATGCAGAGGAGACAACAGCCAAACACAAGAAATACACCAAGGAAAAGATAAAGGGGGAAAAAAAAAAAAAAAAAAGAAAAAGGAAACCAGAATAAGGAAGAGAGAAAGGTCAGATAGGAGCCAACAAGGACACTGCAAGAAAAACTGCACGCACTTTGGAAACCAGTGGGACTGAAGATGAAAAGAGAGCAGATCTAAAGAAAAGTTAGGCTGTGGAAGGTATATGTAACTGTGGGGCAAAAAGACTGGAACAGCAAGCTGATGATGGGCACATCACACGCTACAAGCAGAAACAGAAACATGTTTGGAAGGGAAAGTGAGAGATAGGTGTTGCCTGGAAACTGGGAAGGAAGACATACTAGAGGAGAAGCCAAAAGGAAAAGATACTGGACTAACTAGGCAAGGAGACTGAGAATAAGAAATCAGAAAAGCAAATTAAGGCAGGAGTTGAAAGAAATCTCAAGATTTAAGACCAGCTCTACAAGTTCTGGCTTAGCTACTGAACCATGTGAATGTTAATACAGTGCTACATGGTGGGCTGTTATTTCTCTAGCTATGAATAAAGCCAAGCAAGCAAACTTTAGCTTGCTTTCAGGGTTTCTTATTCAGCTAAATTACTGTAGCTTAACAAGTTACTGTGAACCAGCTGAGCTGCATTTTCACACATACACAAGCAAAGCTCACAAAACCCAGAAGATAATTTGAATTAGCTTACCCCTCTTCACCACTATCTAAGCTAATGCAATTACTTTACACTTGTTACACGCCAGAAATCGGCATCTGGAAAGCTGCCATAGTGGATCTAATTCTTAGTTACCTGTTAAGCTGCAGTAACTTATGTACCTAAACCTTTAAAATGAAGCATGAGTGACCTCAAAATAAAAAGAGACTGTAAAGTACAAACAGCCATTTATACCATGTTTGCCTCTTCCGGTTTTTATTCTGTGGTTCAGTCATTTAGCTATAACATGTTCACCACTGTATTTTTTACAGAGCTATTATTCTTTTCCCCCTTCAACAACTGAAAACGTAAGGGGAAGATCTGTACTGCCATCCGTCAATCTTCATGGCTGTATTTTAACTGAAATTCAATTTTCACAACACACTGTGGGGAGCTACAAAGAAGCTGAAACTTTGGCAGATAAAAAAATCAAACTTGCTTTTAATTTGCCTCAACATGTAATAATGCTATTTGTATAAGTACTCATTGGTGCAATTCATTTCATATGTGCATACTGCTCAGGAGCTCCTTTAAAACCAAAAAATAACCAGGAAGCATTTTTAAAGTGTCTGTTATAACAAGTACAATTTATACTTGGCAGAAGGGCACTTTCAATATACTTTTATTCAAATGATATTATTAAAAATATTTCAGGTTTAGATAGCACCTTTCATCAGCACTTCTCAAACTGCAAGAGCATAGGCTTCCTGCTTTCCTGTGGAAGCTACCATGCTAATTAAATCACCTGGGATACTGCTGTACGATTTCAGCATGTGGTGTCTATGCTGAAGGCTTTGGACAAAGCTTTAACTGACCTCTGCTATAAGAAAAAAGCTTAATCGTCTATGCCATAAAGAACTATGCTGATTCTTGAGTAGATACACAACTGAAATTTGTACTCTATGGAGTAATGTTGGATAAAGACTTTAAAAAAAAAAATAAATATTCTACCTAGAGACTTAAATGAGCACAGTGCATTCAACATGCAGATATACTTATCGCTATCTATCAATAAAATGAAACTGTACCTAAAGCGGAACACAGCTGCTAAGAATTCATGGAAATCGGGCAAGTAGATCAGGACAAATTATATTACAAAATATAGCACCTGGATAGCACAGTTACTTTTAAATAAGATTTACCTGATGTGATATTATGGAAAATTAAGAAACCCTACATGACTGAGTAGGCTCTGCATTTTTATCCTTTTGTTAAAGCTGGTCTTTAAAATCAGGTATTAGAGAGGATCAGTGTTAAACTTGATTCTGATTTCCTAGCTTTAGTTTTGTTCAAGTGAATAATTTTTCAGGTTATTTATGAACAACAATGAGAAAAATCACTGTGTTGTTATGCAGTACATTTGGTGTCAGTATTCACCTCCACTTAGCTACCAGGTATTGTGTTTTAACTCTGAAGGGCGTGTTTTTCCTTCTGTTTTTCCATATATTAAGTTATCCTGTAATAATCTTTTTACATTTCAACATTTAGGTTTTATTTCCCTTAGGGCATTAAATTTCAAAAAGAATCCTGCTAGAGTACATAAATTTTCCCCAATTCCTACCAATCTGCAAGATACATAAGACTATAAAGACAGTCCACTGATGAAATAATAGCTGTGACTTAAAGTGATTAATAGCCTAAGTAAATATTCTTTAGAAAAGATAATTTGTCTTACTAGTACTGAATCTGAAATATAAGAAAACCTACCTTGCGTATTTAAAAACTGCGTGAACAGGAAATTTCTGCTTCAGGGCAGAAAGATGACAGCAACATTAATTTTATTTTGTTTTCCTTGTTCAATACAAATAGGTTATTAATATTTTGGAGCATCTGTTGAAGTCACTTAAAGCCCCAAACTTGCACAGAACTATTTAGGCTTAACTGTATCTAAGATTAAATCTACCAGAGTTAACAAGGACTATACAGGAGTATTAAATCTTTTCATTTTATAAACCCTATGTGGTGGAAACATACACTTCAATATTAGATCAAATTTAGAAAGTCATATCCTATTTAATTTTTTTAAAAAACTTGGGATTTTCCTGACATGAAAATTACACAAAAGAATGCATCCCTCAAACATCATCAATTGTTACTTTAAGCATGGAATGAAGAATTCCCTGATAATAAAAAAGCTTACTAAAATCAGTTACAAAATTCTGGGGCAGAGTACAGTGATCAATATGGAAAAGTGTTTTGGAAGTACCTATGACTACAGATCATTCTTCAAAAATACATCTTCTATATAGAGCTCAAATGAACTTAAACCCCCTTTTTTCTTCCCTGCAACTTGTTTTAAATTTGAATAACCTATTTTTGCATTCTTTTTAGAAATGTATGTGTATATATGATGACTGGATACAGATACATTTTTTTGCTTAACACAAAAGTCTCACAGAATTTCCTCACTATATTAACAACCTACCTGATGAGCCAAATCCACCAAGCGCAGAGCCGATAGCTGCTCCTAAAGAGCTGCTACTTCCAAAGCCAAGAGATGTGCTTCCTGGTTGGCCAGGACCATGTGAAAAAAGGGAACTGCTCTGGGAGTTATTGGTCAAAGAGTTACTGCCATAAAATGAATTGGATTGTAGGCTATTATTTGTTTGCTGTTGCTGTTGCTGTGGCTGGGCACCAAGTGGCCGAAAAAGCCCGTTCGTGGCTCCTGCGAGACTGTTTGCTGTTCCTCCAGCTGAAGCAGCTGCAGCTGTAAAACACACGTTTTCAATCACAATTACTCTCTCAAACATTTCTGACTGAAAATGGACTATTCAGATCTAAATTGTATTTTCTTGCAGCCGTCTTTAACAAGCAGAAATTCACATGATAAAGGACTTTCTAGTATTACAGTCTTAATTACTCAAGGAAAAAAATGAAGAAAGCATACGTTGTAGGCTAGACAAGGCTGTACAACTGTTATTGTAATTGAGGGAATTTTCAGCGTAAACATAAAAGACATTACTGTTTACTGAACTGTGCTTTTATATCCAAAGTTGCAATAGTAGAGTTGCAGCTAAATCATTCAAAGACATCTTCAACTGCTGATGTCTAGAAGTGAGTTCTGCATCGAGAAAGAAGCTTATAGATTAACTTAAAATCTAATTTTCTGAACAGATTAATTTATCTAGTGCTTGTATTTAGTTTAACAAATCAACAAATACAATGGTTCAGTAAAGGAGTACCAGACCTCATCACTAACAGAAAGAGAAAAAAGAAAACTAGAGACTTGAAGTAACTAATTCTCCTCTTCTGCTGTCCATTCTAGCTTCTTTCCTTGCCACACTTTTCAGAAGAAAATACATTCAGAAGAAAAGCACAGCAAGGCCCAGAGCACTCAATCATCTTCTGCCAGGCCGAAGCAATGAAACGATGCTTCTTAGAGAATGCCATTTAGGGGACTGATGAGAAGTGCACGCTATATGCATGGGAGAGGAAAGGGGAAAATGCTTGTATCTGACAAGCAACAACACTTGCAGAAACACGTCTGTATAGGTATGGGGAGAGGACTGTAAATTTTAATTAAAAAGGAAAACTACCTCTCTGAGAAACAGTCTCAGAGAAAGGGAGGTGACAGAGCAATCATGTATGGTATATCCTTCACAGCTAGAAAACTGCACGGATGAATACAAAATACATCAACAGTATCAAATACTCATCAACCTCTGCACAGGATAAAATGCTTACCTGCTTGTGCTGCTGCAGAACTGATTATAACAGGAGTTGAGGCCACTAATCTGACTGGTGCTCCAAGGCCGGTTCTGGCTCCAGGGCCTACTACTAAGGCACCAGTCTGATCGTAATAGGCAGTGGGAGCTAGTACTTGATAACCTACACAACAAAGAACAAAAGAATTAGTAGTATAGTGTCATGGTTTAGTATTCTGAACCCAGGACTTACAAATAGCCTCAGCAGTCAGCTTTTTTTCTCTCCTTGAAATAGTCTGACAACAGACTACAAGGAAGGAAACAGCACAGCTGCCATATGGCCTTAGAACATTCACTGGACATCAAAATAAAACACAGCGAACATCATAAAAGACTGTGACAAAATCTTATTTAGGAATGCTTTACATAGTTTGTTAAAACTAGAATAACAGCTAAATTTAGTGAAGCTGAATTTTATTTTCAAAGTTAACAAAGTAAGCTTCTAACACCTTAGAGAAAAGGTGCAGGAACATCACTGGCCATATCTGGATTACAGAACCAACTTCTTTCAGCAACTGAAAATGTTCTACATTTATCTTGTTGACTATTCTTATAAAACAATAAATCAAAACACAAAAGAATTTCAATATTCCTCCCATGTTCATATACTAATTCTTTTAAGAAAAAAGGAGGAAATTACAAAAATCACACATCTATTTTTGTATGTGTAAGAACCAAGATTTTGCACGCTATTTTAAGTCAGTTTCCATGTATGTTCAGAACTAGGTCTAGCACAGTTCTCTGAAATACATAAAGACCTGGGCCTCTAATTCCAGGTGAGTACCTCAGTCACCTGGCTTCCAAGTCACAATTTCTCCTCCTCAGTTTCTAAAACATCGGTGTAATTTCCTCTGCCTAGACGCCTTGCTCCAAAACCAGCTAGAAACACCATCTACCTACTGGCCTGGTGTTTAGAATACTCTGCAGGGAAGCTGGAAACACAGATCCAAATTCTCTCACACCAAGAAGATCCGAAGATATGAAGGAGACTCCAATAGTGACTGAACAGGAGAAGAATGGTTCAGATCCAGATCTTTAGGTTCAATTCACTGTTCTGGAGAGGAATACACTATACTTTTTTGGAAAACTTGCTATTACTATCATTCCAAACCTGTTCTCACTACTCACCACTTCTTTTGCATTCTAGGTGCTTCTACTTTCTCTCTCACCAACAACACAGCAAGGCACTTGTCCTCCACAGAGTTTGTCTGAAAGTTTGCCTAGTTAAAACCAACCAAAACAGGTTCTTACAATTGAATTGGTCAGGAAACCTTCACTGTAGGTTCCACTGCCTCTTCCACCTACAGGATTGTGCTGTGCTGCTCTGACACCTTCACTATTAAGAAGGGTTGCTACATTCCCAAGGTAGGGAGAGGTCAGAGTGATGGCGATCTCTTCTACTGCAGTTTATTAGAAAAAACAGCACAGAGTACCAGATGATTAGGAAAGCTCCATGTATGTTCCTGCACAAATTAGCAGTTACTAGTACCTATATAATTTCTTCCTTTACTTGTAGCACATTCAATTGCTAATCCCATGTTGGTCCCACCATTTGTTACTGCTGTATCATATAAAACCACTGTTTCAGAACTCAGAACTGACTAATACTTACCAGTATTTATTCTGCCCCCCTCTACCCTCTTCAAATGTGCAAACCCATGAATAACACTACAGCAGTATAAAAAAAGCCTGATTATATATTTATACCCTTGCGCTCATAAGACACTAATGCACAGTATTTTATTAAGACTTCATGCCCACAATGTAGACAAGCCTACTTCCAATGCCAAATATTGGGGGAGAGGGATGAGGGGGAAGAGAAAAAAAACCAAACAAAACCAAAAATCCCCAACCACACGCAGTATTGTACAAATTAAATTTACTTGGATTAATACTAATGCAGTAAAGTTAATTTTCATTTTCTAAAATAACTGACTAGTATGAACGCTGCATTAAAAAAATGGAATCCGCTTGCACTTGCTCTCTGCTCTAGAAAATGCCTAATTTCTCGATATTTCCTTGCCACTGTCCTATCTGTGATGCCACCACAAATAGGCTACATCAATAGTATCAAGATACCATCTATCACAGAAGGTTCAAGCTATGACTGGGTGCTTCTGTTTTCCTGATCTCAGAAATGAACACATTCTGACCCGGAATAAGAGGCCTCTTACTTTCTACTCAAATCTACTAAAACAAAGCAATGTAGGACTATTTGTGAAATTGTCAAGATCTTGGCTAAGTGCATCTGCAGTCTCAAGGGTACAAAAATATTTGGTTTGACATCAAAAATACAATTTCAGAGAGATCATCCCATATCAGATTAAGTAACTGAAGAACAGCTCTCACAGCAAAACATAACTCTTCTCCTTTCCCTTCCTTCACAGTACTCCACAATCTTTGTACTTCACTTCAGAAAGGTGAGCACAAAATTAAAAACTATTTCCAGCCTTCTCTTTTATCAAAGATAAGATGATGACTTGCCAGGTCGTCTAATTCCCTCTCTCCTGTTTCAGTTCTTATTACCTCTTCATTTACCATTACCTCCCTGTGGCTACGCAATTTCCACTCTAAATTAACAACTATCAAAGCTCCTTACAGTGCCTTCACACTGAAGGTTACTGTAGTCTTCCACCGCAACCAAAACCTAAACTATACTCTGCTTCCTGATCAGTTTCTAACCACACCTCTTATTTCAGGATGCAACTGCTCTATCTACAACACTTACTGTCCGCAGATCAGCAGGGAATGTGAAAGTAAACAATCTGGTTTATCAGTAGTGTGCTTTGCTGAAATGATTTTTAATTGTCTTCGAAACTAGAGACTCTGAAAACTTTCTGGATTCTTTTCACACAAACCTTAAATGTTCTTAAAGAATGAGAGGAAATCTGTTCTGTTGGCTCATGCAGCCCTTTCTTAAGTGTTGTTTTTATCCATCTAGTAATTTCTTCAGTGGCTTTCACTGGATACTTCACAGTCTCTTCTCACATTTTTGTACGTAATATCACAAAGCTCTGCCCAAATCTCCTACTCCCTTCCCTCTATGTAGCTTCTCTTGTTGATGGCACCCAAACGTATGTCAGAGTTTGCCACTTCCCTCTACTCAATTTAAGTTAACAGATGTGACACTTCTTCCTGCCAATGCTATTACCTGCCCCTTTTAACACTACCATCCTGACACCTCTCTCTCTCTCTCCCCCCACCCTGGAGCATAACCTGCAAGTCACTGTCGAGTCTTCTCTCCCGATGCAGAAAATTTGCAGCTTCTCCTTTCTCAACATTCCCAAGATCTGATTATTTTACTCTACATACAGATTTGAAAAATTATTCAGCTCTTGATCTTCCAGCTTTCCTTAAATGCTGCAGTCTTCACTTCAGTCTCTCAAGCTCACCAAAACTTGAGCCACTGTAACCTTTCATTTGTTCCGATGAAGATGTATACACCAGTATCTTTGCACTTGCCCTCACACAAATTCAGAACTTGTTATCCCACCAGTAAGTGATTTATACTTTCTATAACCACTGTAACTTTGCCAATATTGTAACTCCCTGTATGTCTGCCACAATTAAATTTTACTTCTATTTATACTTCCTGGAGGCATAGAATGCATGACCCACTGCAATGTCACACTTTAAACTTCTCCAAGTAATAAAAAATTCAGTGCCAATAGACAAAAATTGTTGATTTTAATGTTTTATACATTTTTTCAGACAACTCGGTTTACATGCCCAACTGCATGCTAGATGCACTATTACAGTCAGTGTTAACGGCTTCATTTGCATGAATTCGGTAAGACTAAGTTGTATCTGATCTAGCCAATGCAGTCAATGAAGCCTCCGGAGGGATTCAGATGACCCACTGCAAGACATCTATTTTAGGGTAAGCTGAGCAGCTCTGCAGCAACTGCACTAGGGAGGATCTTCACTGAGCACAATGACTCCTTAGACAACCAAAGTCAGGTGCAGATTCTTGAAGCAGGACAACTAAGCAGAGTCCAGCCATTGTCTGTGCTGAGGACTAGTTTTATTCATAGAAAAGAACGTATCCTGATCGCATTATGATGAAATTGGGAGTACCCTCTGGCTTTGCCTTGCATGCTTATGCAGTAAGAAACTGTCTGGTTTATAAGAATCCTTGTTACTGAAAGACTTGATAAATTATGACTGAAGAATTTAGAACAACTGCGCAACTCCAATGCAAAATGTATTTCACTTCTGATGCTTTTAAAAGAGAAGCTGTTTTTTTTCTGGAAGAGGTTTAACAGAAAAATTACATTAAAAGTAATCCAGAATTCAGACACTTTCCCTTTGCACTTAGGATGAGATATGTGCCTTAAGTGTTACATGAATACACCTCCCTGCATACTTAATACAGAAATACTTGAAATACCAAATTTGAAAAATAGAACAATCCCATAGTTGGGAGAGCTCATGAATTTCATTCAGCATGAAGGCTGTAGCAAGGAGAAAGCAGCGGAAACAATTTAAAGACAGCAGTTGAGCAAGTTGAATAATATACTCATTTATTAGCTCACAGTGAAGCCAAACTACAGATACTGTCTCTGTAAAGAATATTCAAAACCTTGAAACTCAGTTTGGACTTATGCTTTCTTGTAAAACATCTAAGTCAATTGAAACAAGAATTTCACATATTTTCTGCTTGTTTATTACACTACATATGTTCAGTGGTTACTACCTGGGATTCACGTAATCACATTTTGCTATCTAGATGTAATTTACTCTTCTTGACTCAATTTTACAGTAAGTGGATAGAAAAAGGCAGCTCTGGAGCAAAATCCACTTTATCCTAAATCAGGTAACTAAAATGGAGGCGGATGAATCAGGAGTAAAAGTTCCTATTTCTCTTCACTACCTACACAAAAGGAGCCTTAAGTATCTAGATCACAGACATGTAAAACAGTATCATGATTCCCATCTAAAGCGGCCTGTATCCATTTCATCATCCTATATCCTTCCCATTCACCTAAGAAGAATCACCATCACTCCCTATGACTCACTACAAAACCATCTTATGATGACTAAGAAAATAAATGCCTGGTTTGCTTGTATTTTGAGCCCTACTCCCTGTAACAGTGTGGTCAGTAAGGCTGAACGCCAGTTGCACACAATTCCTATGACAGAACAGTCAAAAAAACCAGTTTTTCTCTGTCCATCCAGGCATGCAGCAGATGAGACCAAGAAGTACCTTATAATGGAAGCTGAATAAAGAAGTTCCTGCCCTCATGGAAAACCTCTTGGGGCTTGTGGAGGAAGGAAGTCCAATCTTCACATAAACTCAGTAATGAAAGAGCCTATCCTGTATTTAACCACCCAGTATAACTTTTAATCATCCCTTCAGAGAGGGGTTTTTTTTTGTGGGGTTTAAGAACTATCCCTGACTTAAGACAGATGCTTAATTTTTTTAAAATAATGCTCTTTTTTGTGACATGAAGTCACAAATCTGGGCTGGATCAAGGTCTCACATGTTGATCTGAATCAAGCTAAATGTCACAGCTTTTTACAAGTCATGGACCACCCCCCAGTTTTAGAAATCCATGTCCACAGCAAGAACTAATAAGTAATACCACCTCACCTCCCCACAGGCAAAGACATACAAAAAGAAGTACAGCTAAACCTTTGAAGCTTTTGCCAAAAGATGCTTATGGCACCTCTTGTATCACTGCAGGCTTTCTTCACTGCTTTGTTGAGGTGCAGAGACACCATTTGACAGGTGCTGCGACAGCACACTTAGCTGATTCTTCATTTTATGTGGAAGAGAAAGATGCTAAAAGCTGAAGATACTACTGCATGATAAGAAATAAAAATGGCAGTTATAAAACAAAACAGAAAAGAAAGAACACCAGAGCCAGACTCTTCAGCAGCCAGAGGCTTAGAATCTGATCATGAACAGAAAATGAAAATGCAGTCCCGCAGCATCCAGCAACAAATTAGCTCTGACTTCTGAAGGTTAGGAGGCATTGGCAGCAGTGCTAACAGAGAAGAAACTGTACAAGTCAAACTCAGTTGCAGCTACCTCCATCATTACCTAACTTAATCAAGTAAAATCTTAGCTTTCATATTGAAGAATAGCCAAGTATACTTAACTTGTTCTTGCTCAGGTAAAGGTACCAAACACCTTAAAGCAATGCTGAACTTCAAGCTAGCGCATTTATGACATATGTACTGAGACTAAGAATACCTATTCCACAGGTATAGTCAGAAACCATGTATGCTAAAAGGATCTGAGGCTCCAAGCTTTGGAGTGCTGCCACTTCAAGCACATTGAGATCTTCAGAGATGACTAAGCAGTAATATTCTTTTAAATTTCCTAATTTTGGATTTTGCATTTTAGATTTTATTACTACATGCTGCAAGTAAAACATCACTTCAGGTAGACAAATTAATACTTCCTGTTGCATCAGAATAACCAGACAATTCATGACCTTTCAAGACAGCATACAGTTGCTTCATTATACATGAAATTCCCCTGCAAAAACCAACCATACTCCTTGTCCACACGTTTGTAACAACAAATACAAGAGAAAATACTCGACACTTCTTATGCTCTAAGAATGCTGTGCCAGTATTTTGATCCAACTGAACAATATAAAACTATGTAGAACTCAATTCTAAGCAGCTTACCATTAGCATAACAAGACTTGGAGAGTTAATCTGTTATGTAATAACACCAATATTTTAAGTTTCAGTGATTCTCTCAATCCACTGGTAACACACATACCTGGCATGCCCGTAGCAAGACCCTGACCAAAAGCCAAAGCTGGATTTGCTGCTGCAGCTGCTGCAAGTGACTCTGCCTGTTGCCCCTGCTGACCCTGACTGGGAGTAAGTGGGCGCTGAGTTGCTCCAGCACGCAGAACCTGGAAAAGACCAATAAGACACCCGTTCCTTATAAGAAAGCAAGCCCTTTTTTGTGCTGAAAAAAGTGCAACTTAGTTGCTTTGCATAGGTGATGCCACTTAGCTCTGAATTTCATTTTGGGAATGCTCCGTCTTGCTGGTTTCACAGATATGTATATACAAGAAAAGGCATGAACTATTTGCTGACAAATGTGGCAATAAACTATCTGCCCTGCTCTGCACAGCAGAGCTCATACGTGTTCCATCAATGATCATAAAGGACAAAAACCTGTAAGAGTTACACCTTTATAACTCCCATTATTTATTAACTGAACACCTGTCCTTCCCCAATAAATACATTCACTTACATTATTTTCAGGTAACTGAATGATTCAAGTCTGAAAACTTCAGAGCCTGTAGTAACTCGTCTAAATAATTAACATTACAGTGACAACAGTGCTGCAAAAACACACCCACTCAGTTTCAAGAATTCACCTAACACTATCACCGTGCAACACAGGTGTATTTTGTTATGTTCCAACAGCTTATCTCTGATTGAATTCGACTGAAAAGCAATCTAAATTCTTTCAACTACTCTATCCCTTTTGGTTAAAATAATCTCCAGGTCCAAAGTAAGACAGAAATACAATTTACAATATATCCCCACGAAACATGTTACCTATGATTTGCATAAATAGGATATTAATGTTATGGAGAAAGCAAAATAACACTGGAGAGATGATACACATTTAGTTATCAGTTCAGTTCATTGATAACAATTATCAGTAGCAGGAAAAATCCACCTGAATATTCAAACAGTGATAAAGTTACTGTACAACTTCAGGGTAACTCAAGTCACTTCTCGTATTAAATTTGCCAGAAGAACATTGAAATTAACCATATTGCCAGTAAACCAACCAACCAACCAAAGTTAACGTTCACTCAAGCATGATATCATTGTAAGATTTGGGCTTTTCTTTCATGGAAAAAGGCCACTGAAAGATTGTAGAATGCTTTCTTAAAGGCACCATTTATTATTTGATACAACACAATACCCAAATCATGCAAATTTTTCTAGAAGCTGATCTTTACGTACAGAAATGCAAAACTCCTTCTTACAAAGAACCTACCTGTTGCTGTCCCTGTTGTGCTTGTGAAGCTGCTTGCTGATTTGCAGTGGTATTTGCTGCTGCAGCTTGCTGCTGAAATAAATTGGCTGGATACACCCCCCATGGAACACCGTAATACTGAGGTGGAACCACAGCAGGACCTAAAACCAGAAAACATGATTATTCCATCCACTGCAGCTAAAGTAACTGTTTATACTGTTTGCAGCATCCACCACTGATCTATCTGCTAAATGTCAAAACAGAAATCAGTATTAAAAAAGAAATTAATTCCCATATTAGCCAAAATGATACATGAACACAAAAGGGTTAAAGGATTCCCATCAAAACATACATTCTCTATGAAAAAATATATACCCTTGTGAGACTTGGGTGACAAATTAAAAACTTAATCAAAGTTTATATACCAAAGAACACTCAAAATCAGTTTCCATGGTTGGAAAAAGATCATTTCAGAACACCACAGAATGAACCAAATTCATCCTCTCAACAGTGTTATACTGAGACTTTAATAATCTATTATTCCTCCTTTCTGTATGCTTCCTTTGCTTATAAACACAACAACTGCCTCTGCCTCCTACATCACACTCTCCAGAATAGGCACACTTACCTCTTTCCAGTCTACACATAAAGAACCTGTAGAAGGCTGAGCACTCTGTATCACTGCATTGTACACATCATGCACTATGACACATTAATTTTGGTTCTTTCTACTGCCTTTCCTGTGAAACCACCAACTGGAGATACAGGTTTTGTACAAAATGTACTGCTCAGGTTTGGGCACTAGCTGGGACTTCAATACTTAGTGGTGGTGTTTTACAGTGATACCTATTAACTTTAAAGAGACTTCCCTGAGCTTGGGTTTTATCATGGGTTTCTCACATTGGGTGAAGTTCCCAATGACTGGAAAAAGGGAAATATAACCCCCATTTTCAAGAAGGGGAAAATGGATGACCCGGGGAA
>WYDI02039106.1:0-22902 GCA_009867235.2 Psittacus erithacus | reverse complement strand
GTGGCATGGTTTAGTGTGAGATGTCCCTGCCCATGGCAGGAGGGTTGGAACTAGATGATCTTAAGGTCCTTTCCAACTCTAACTACTCTATGATTCTATGATTCTATGAATACCCAGAAATAATTAAAAATATTCTACAGGTACTCTTCCTAGGTCTTGAATGGTTGCAGAGAACCAGTGCAAAAGCAGCATGCATTCAGCAAAAGCAGAGTTAAAAAATCAGCAAATATTGCTAAATCTTTTCTGCAGTACTTGCAAAACTCTGTTCTTAACAACCAAAGCAACTTTTACTTTCAGTATCTGTTTCACATATCCAAAAACATGAAAGCAAGTGAATAAGAAAGGGAAAAATATCTCAACATTATTCATACTCATGTTACTTGTAATACTTAGCTATATGAGTAATTTGACTTTGCATTAAACTTTCATTTGCATTTCCTAGATTAACTGAAGAGCAGCTGTTATCCCAGTCATCATTTTGTACTCTAGCATATAACCTTATCACTGATTTTTCATGGTTTTGTAACAGTTACATCAAGCAGACAAGACACCTGGCTGCCATATTCCCTGTTAAACTGGGCAGTTACTGTACCTCAGCATTGCTAAAATCCCTGGAAATGTTTTGAATTAGGGTGTGCTGATAGGAGCTGTAGTGCAAATTTTCCCAAGCTGATAGTCTCAGAGCTCATGGAACCTTGCCGTTGTAGCAAACAAAAGAGAAAGTAACATTGATTTTCTCTAATGAAAACATAGAGCAGAATTTTCTGCACTTTGCAGATCTCTCTTGAGTAAGGGATTTCCCCGTGCACGTGCGTCGTGTGTGTGATGGCAAAACTCCTCAGTGCTGAATGACATTTGATTAATTACAGCAATTAGCAATCACTTTGCATCAATCACTAGATCCTAATGCTGCTATAACCACAAAGTATGGCCAGTTCTAGAAACCATCAAATTGTATATCTCATGCTGTTTAAATTCTTTTTGGCCACCATCCAAAATACACTGTGACTCTTTCAGCAAAGGGTAAAAGCAAACACAAACAGCAATTCTGAAACAATAACATAATTCAGCTTACTATTCCTCAGGAATGTAATACATTCAGGACTGTACTAAGAATACAATGGGACAATTTTAATTCAGGAAATGAGTAAAGAAAATAGGAGGACACCAGCATTGCCTGGTATGTGTGTAAAAAGTGTTTTTTTTCATGAAAATTATGACCATGCTTCTACCAGCTACATACCTAAATGAACTGACTTTGGATCTGATACAGTAAACTGATATAATATACAATTTTGCCACATCCTATGGAAGTATGCAACTAAATTACATTAATTAGAGTTATTACTATACATTATGATACATATTGGACTAAAAGAAATAGCTACTAAGCTGTCTAGATAATTAGAACAGACCTGTTTGAAACCTTGTATATTTCTGTAATATGCATTTGTGCATGACTTTGTGGTTATTATGTTACTGCTCATGGTGAGAAGTTCAGACACTAGTAAATAATTTACAGCTGGAACCTTGTTCTTCCTGGATAAACCCTAGGTGAAAGCCAGGCCTTGTCTCCTGGTTTGAGCTGTAAGCAATGCCATCATTGTATTTAAACTTTATAGCAGTGTGACATTCTGTAGCTCATACTTGGATTTATCTCTTATAAATTTAAGTAAAATTGATCTACAGAGTATTTCCCTAATAACCATGAGGTGCTTCATTTATTTCTGAAAGGCAGATTTTTCCCTGAATATATTTGTGTAATTTTGATTATAGTGAACTTTTTATGAAATTTCTCAATATAATGATAAATATATAAAGAAAAAAATACTAAGTCAAGTCCTCTATAGGTAGTGTGAGCATTCTTCCTCACCCCCTGTCCCTAGAGGTCCTCTATAAAGATTTACTTTACTTAAAAGTAGAAGTGCCCTGTCAGACATACAGTAAACTATGTTCAGAGGTGAAGTGAACAGAGTGTTTCCTATGAATTTCAAGCCTTCCCAAGGCAGGGATTTGATGGAAGGCTATGTATCAAGATATTCCACTGTAGAAGCTCATTCCTCTGTGGCTATACTAGAAAATGTGAAACATTGCATCCACTATGTGTAAACACATAGACCAAAAGACAGTGGGATTTTAATGTTTACCTTTCCTTGTATGACAGAATGTTTTTCAAAAGCTTCTAGCATATTCTAGCATATTTATTACATATGAACAGAATGGCATTTAGTTTAGAGTGGTAGGTGGAAGCAGTGTGCTCCGGACACTGGCGTTTTGCTCACTGAAAACAAAACAGAATGAGAAAATCAATTCCAATTCCGAAATGGAATAGGGGTATTACTGTACAAGCTGTTGCTTTTTTATTTGCAATTGCCAGGAAATGGCATTGTTCAAATTAACCTAACTATACAATTTATATTGAAACCCCACAGATGGTTGTAGGAGAAGGTGGTAAATATTATCTGCAAGCAAGGTGCTGCAATAAGAAATAGGTTTAATGTGAGGATAACAAAAATTACTCATTGAAGATATCTGTACTTTCTTTTGCATTGGTAATCCATCCTGAAGGTAAAAATGTGGACACAGAAATGCCAACGTGTAGAGTTCTGGGACTAGCTATTGGCAAAATTGCCGTCTGTGTATCAGTCTTGAGTTTGGTTTAAACACTGACAGTCAGAGGGTAGGGAGGCAGCCTAAGAATGCTTGCAGAGGAAGCTTAGAGCTAAAGGCATGATAAATTGCTTCTGTTTAGTGTTAGATAAAATTAAATTGCTTCTAGTAGGAATGCCTCACTTGAGACTTTTTGAGGATTGCCTCTTAGGAAGGAACAAGCTGTAGCCTTTGGAAAGAAAATCTAAAGATCTAATGCTTTTGATATAAGACAAAGAATATTTGATGTGCTGAAATTCAGTGGGGGAGACTACTAAATGCAAAAAATGGCAGCCTGATGCCCTCCATACAGTTCTGACTTTGACAGATCTCCCACTAAGCTTCCTTCTCCCAATACAAGATGTTTACTGTCATTTCAGCAAGTTAACACTAGGCAGGTAAATTTTACTTTCACTGTTCCAGCAGGGTGCTTAAACTCTGCCATTCAAATGTAATTTTAGTTATGCCGTGATTCGACTGTATGAACATTCAAGTATAAACAAATGAAAATATTCACTCCTTAAAGCTCTGTCTGCGGCAGATACTTTTCCTCTATGGCCTCTGCTGCCTACACTGGTCAGCTGAGCTGATGCATGCAGGATAGTTTGTAATTCTTTGCAGGTGAAGGCTAGCAGTATAGTAAATGCAACTTGAAACTAAACAAAAGTAATAGAATCTCATGATCTTAACAGGCATCACTGGAGCACCATGCAGGTCTGTTACAGTTCATATCGCTAGTGCAAGTCTTTCAGCCTGCAATGTTTTGGGCTCCCATTCCCCTTTCCCCTGCCCTTCATCCACTGTTGTAACAGCACATCACGTGTTTGCAGAAAAAAGTCTGCCTATGGCTTTAATACCTGCTTGGTGTGTAAAATTTTGGACTGGGTAAAGTCCTAGAGCATGGCAGTGCTGTGTGATGTGCCAAGGGTTTTCCCTCTGCTTGGGGTTTGGTACCTATAAGTCCTGCCTGGAAGGGCAAGGATCTGTAGCTGCTCACATAATGTGTGGACAGTGCAGTGCTGTGAAATTCCCCTGGCACCTTTCTTTTCCTGGCTGGCCAAAGGACTTGCTGCTGGGAGTCTCAACTGTCAAAATTTAGCTTGGATGAGAATCCTCTTCCTGATCAATGCCACAAAGGACTGCAAAGCTGTTCAGAAGATGGAGAAGTGCCTACAGTTATTCTCTGGTCTTTTACTTATAAAATGTTACTAAAGAAAACATAGAAAATAGAGGATTCTTTCAGCTTAACAGTTAAACTGAAAAACTTGCAAGAAAATATTTAGTTAGAAATAAAAGAAAAGGATTGGTTTTGATGCAGCTCTTTATTTTTTAATTTCCAGAATTGGGGGAGGGGAAGGAAAGATCATCCTCCTGGGTCTGCCAGAAGTGTATTTTGCAAACAAAGTGAAATATTTCACTTTCAATTATTTTATCTTTCTTGCATTTTTTTTTTTGACAAGAATTTCTAAGTGAAAAAAATGTAGCAAGTGAAAGAATTTTATTAATAAAAATATTAGCAAACACAATTCCAAAATTTTCTACTGTTTTTAACTGTGGCTATTGGACAAATCCAGTTTTAACGAATAATCTTGTTCTTCTGTAAACCTCTTTTTCCATTTTTGCAAAACAATTTAAAGTTGAACACTTTTTATTCAAGAACATGAAGCACAACATGCTTAAATACTTTCTAATGCAAATTTGAATTTATTAAGCATCAATTTTGCTCACATTTATTTTGTAGGTGCTTATTTTTTTGAGACTATTTGTAAGTTGGTTAGATTTATTTCCAGGTATTTTCAGGATTCAGGTTTTCTTCACTTCCAGTACATCTGCTTTCTGTCCTTTTTGACTGAATTTGAAAAGGAAGTAAACTAGTGAGTCAGAAATTCTGATTTCTGGTGAGATCTACTAATTTGCCTACATCATTCTGAAGTTCTGCTGAAAATACAGAATATTTGCAGAAGATGAAGTTGTGCACTTCAGTTTGAATTTCACATAAACTTCAGGCCAGTGTTTATGCCAATTTTCTGTCTGAATTTTCTCTCTCAAAATTACTTTCAACTTCATGTAGTGCATTATCAAGAGTAAGAAGCCCAGTGCCAACCATTGTACCTATACATCTTTCTACTTGACAAAATTTAAATTAAGCAATGTGGCATTGCTTAATTTAGATAAAGATTGTAACTTTCTATGATGTAGATTCTGAAATTCACATTTTTATTGTTTTTACAAAATATTATTGCTGCACAAGAGATGCCCATGAAATCAAAGAAACCCAATCAAGAGAAACTGAAAAGATATTTTTTTTAATGGTGTGATAGAAGGATAAAGTCCTGGTAAGCTTTGATCAGTCAGACAAACCCTAAACTAGCCATGCTGTGCTGGGGCTGGTATTCCCCAAATTCCATTCTTAAGCTCAGCTGCAGAGACTTAGTGCCAGCTTTCTGCCTTTTTGTTCTGTTTTGGTTTGGCTTGGGTTGGGTTGGGTTCGGTTTTTTTGGTTTTTTTCTAAAGAACAGAAGAAATTATGCCTTCACCTGTTGTGTGATATGAATGTGTACCAAGATGTGAAAACTGATTCTGAAAATAAACAGAGAAAACACAGTGAGCTAAAGCAAGAAGATTCACTTCTTCTGAAGAGGTTTTTCTTGAACTATTTTCTCATTATCCTAGACATGAGGAGGAATCACAGATGTGTCTCCTTGGCTGGCTGTTGAGATGCGGCTGTTGAGATGCAACTGTTGTATATTAGCACTGCAACCTGAGTCTCCTGAATGATAAAATATCACAGTGGATTTTGCATGTGTACGCAGTCTTCCTGAAAAACATTACTGTCTAGCAGAATCACTCTGGGGTCTGGGTTTCTGTGTGAAAATACAAATATACATTTCATAAATGAAGCTATGTAGACTATGTCTTAAATCTAAGATGCCATAAAGATAAACAATTGCATTTATTAGTTGTTTCTGAAAAAAGAATATACCCAACCAAAATACCCAGCAAAAAAATCTCTCAAAAAGCAGTCCTTACATAAATTATAAAATTACCTAAATATTCTCTGTCACTCTTTCCTGAGAAAACTTAGAAGACATTTTAGATTTTTGTGTGACTCCATCAAGACATCAAGATTAATGGTATTTTTGTTAGTATGGAGATACAGAGTCATGACCAAAGAACTGACAAAACTATTTCTGGAGAGTTAAATAGCCAATGACTGCAATACAAACGTGTGGTTTATGTTCAGAAAAGACACACTTTTCTGCATCAGAGTGTGTGGAAATGAAAGCTTGACAAGAGACTTTGAGCATTTTTTGCCACCAAAATGGTCATACAGCTCATTTGCTTATTTTAAATACTGGTGTGCTTAAAATTATCCCTCCAAATATGATGGTGAGTCAGCTGATCCCTCTAGTTTCTCTCAAGGTCTTATCTGTATTTAGTCACTCCTCAGCTCCATACACAAACTCACTCTCCATTCTGTCTTTTCTGATTTCTTCGCAGCTACTCTGGGAAATCCATGTCATTTTTAAAATCTGTGTTCTGAGTATTTTTTCCATTGCATCATTAGACACGAGAGTCCTGATCTACCTCCAGCATTACCCGACTGATACAGAGATGTGATTTAGCTGGTGGTAAACTGACACACAGCTGATCGCCTTACTTTCTCAACTTCATATCCTTTTAAGCACTAGAAGCAACAAGGATAAATGTAAGTGGTTTATACAACTTTACTTCTCACCTTTGAAAATTAAGTAGCTTTGCTATGTCATCCACTTTTATTCAGTTCCAGTAAAGTTTTACATTATTATTTACATTCTGTCAGTCTTGATCTCAGGGTAGAAAAAATAAAAGGTAGAAATAGTTTGTATTATGTGTCTGTCTTAGAATCATAGTATGGTTAGGGTTGGAAAGGACCTTCAGACCATCTAGTTACACCCCGCCCTGCTATGGGCAGGGACACCTCAACCTAGACCATGTTGCCCAAGGCTCTGTAAAACCTGGCCTTGAGCACTACCAGGGATGGAGCTTTTATCACTTCTTTGGGCAACCTGTTCCAGTGCCTCACCACCAGCATAGTAAAGAACTTCTTCCTTATATCTAATCTAAACTTTCCCAGTTTAAGTTTGAACCCATAATCATTTGTCATATCGTTACAGTCCCTGATGAAAAGTCCCTCCTCAGCATCTCTATAAGCCCCCTTCAGGTACTGGAAGGCTGCTATGAGGTCTCCACACAGCCTTCTCTTCTCCAGGCTGAACAACACCAACTTTCTCAGCCTATCTTCATACGGGAGGTGCTCTAATCCCCTGATCATCCTCGTGGCCCTCCTCTGGACTTGTTCCAAGAGTTCCATGTCCTTTTTATGTTGAGGACACCAGAGCTGTACACAATACTCCAAATGAAGTCTCACAAGAGCAGAGTAGAGGCCCAGGATCACCTCCTTCAACCTGTTGGTCACGTTGCTTTTGATGCAGCCCAGGATACGGTTGGCTTTCTGGGCTGTGAGCGCATTCTGCTAGCTCATGTTCATTTTCTCATCTTCTGGCAGCTAGCTCCAATGTGCACCTCTGTGAAGGCTGCTATGGAGGCTCTAATTTAGGAGCAACTATATTTGGGGAGAATTTCCAGCTCAGCAGTATATGAGAAAACAGATACAGAAATTAAAGCGGTGTCAGCTCTTCAGATGGGAGTCAGGCAGGTCTGCTCAACCAGGCTGGATGTGGGGCTGGAGGAGGAAGGATGTTGCTTGCACAAACATTTATTTAGTGTGTTATAGCTAGTTATGCCCCTCTGCCATTTTGCTTTCTTCCACAGCTATTTTGTGAAACAAAATTAAAGTTTAATGATAGCTCTTGCTGACCAAATGACTGTAGTAGTGTCCAATAGATATATTTACTACCTATCCTTTCCAGCTGAGCCTAATATGTGCTCTGCCCTCAATATGATAATTTGCTAATGTACTGTAATGTAATGTAATGTTTTAGGTCTGACTTTATAGGTGTCTGATGATGCCCAAAAATATTTGCCCATTTTCTAGGTTAGTGCTTGAAACAGGTTGTTGTTTTGATACTTTGACTCACAGAAGACTGTGACAAAATTCATTGACTACAAGGATTCAAGTAAAAAAAGGTAGTAGGGAAAGGCTCATTTGCATATTAACACAAGGACTCAGCGCTTATAATTTTTTTTTGCTAGATTAGGGATAAAAAAGTGCCTTAAAGGTAATTTACAGCAGGAGTCCTAAAAACCTTTGGCTCAGCATTTCACAAGATCTATTTTATAGGCAAAATTAGACAATATTCTTTGTGGGCTTTTTTAACAGTGATTTGCAGAGGTCTATCTTTAAAATTTCCATGTTTCAGTTTTTATTGTTTCATTTTGCAACAATTTGTTCGACTTGGTAGATGATTGACAGAGTTTTGGATTAACAATCTCTCTTTTCCAGAACATTGTTATGAAGGATGAGAAATTAATTTGAAAAAATGTAAATATCAGAACAGTTGTTTTTTCCACTGCTATTATGCTAATGGCACTGACCTTGGTCCATATTTTTTATGTAGCTCTAACTTCAAAATGGCAAAATTTTTTTTAAGAAAAGATGATGGGTTATTTCACTGACAGAAAGTGATGGTGGTGCTACTTTATTACCTGTTTGAAAGAAATATATATAGGTGGAAAATTAATTTTGTAGGTCATACTGCTGGTCAATCAGTTCAGCATTGTACCTTCAGGGAAAAAAATTTTTTTAAATCATTCATTGAGAATATGATCAACATTAATGACCACTAGACAGGGGGAGCTAGGAGGTTAAAGCTTCCTAACAACAGGATCTGGGCAGGCTGCGATCTTATGACTTGGAAACCTGGGTACCTAAGGGATGTTTGGGTGGTGTGCCTATATCTATCACACTTACAGCAGCAGGGAGGAAGAGTAAGAAGTGAATGATCTTCAGTGACCTGGTCCTACAGAAGAGTCGTAGTGCCCTACTAACTCCAGCTCAGATCTTAAAACTTACAAGCTGTCTCCACTTAGAGATTATTGAGGCTTCTCAGTGGTGAAACTGTGTTCCAAAAAGCCTCCCTTCTATTTGTGTTCTCCTCCCTCTGTCCCATACAGACATACTGAGCACTTCTGTGCCATAGTGCCCAGTGGTCTTCCAACACTGACATGAAATAGCAGTGGCCACTTTGTAATTGTGGAAAATGCTTAGTAGAGGGTGTCTTAGAGCTTAGAGAAGCTTAATATCAGTTATTTGTTTCCTGTGTTTGGACTAGAATCTGTTAGCAGACACCAGTAGACTTTCCTTCATGAGAAGAAAATCTTTACAGCTGTCTTGACAGATTTGGCTCCTTGCAGCTGTGCAACCAAACCACGGTAGATAAGAAATAAATGTGCTAAAGTTAACTTGCTGGCTTCAGCCTTGCATAAAATATAGGAGAATTAAAACATCTTTTTATAAAAATGCATGTGTTTTTCTACACTATGTATGCTTTTGAGAGAAATCAATTATTAATCATAATACTTGTTGAGATAATGGCCAGGAAAGAATTTATAGAGAAAATATAAGGTCATATATGCTTCATGATACAGGAAAGCACAAACTCTTGCTTGTTCTAGGAATATCTGAGGCTTGTAAATCATTGCAGTGAAAATACACAGCTCTTAAATGAATGAAATAATTATATATAGTGAAAACCACAGTAAACAATTTTATTTGCAGACTTTCCTCCTAGCCACTCATCTATTTAGTTCAGTCTGCCCCAGTAAGCATTCATATTTAATTCAGTGCTTTTTCTAAGGATAGCCTCAGAATTCTTCCTCTACCAAATAAAAAAATCCAAATTACCCTAGTCTTCAAAATAAGCAGGAAAACAGATGAGAGAGGAAAATAATATTGAAGAGATCTGTATAACCTAAGAAAAACTGCAGTGTTTTTGAATGAGTAAAGCTTTTTTTAATGCTGACAGTGATACTCAGAAATCGGATTTATACTTTCATAATTCATACGAACAACCAGGGATGTAGAAAAATGTTATCGGTGGTGATTCAGAGTGACCAACTTTAAGATAGATTAAATAAAAAAATATGGAAATGAGCACATACGTTCAGCGGTACCAATGTTCACTTAATCAAGTGCATAGCACTTGAAATTATAATATTAGTCCAGAGCTGCATATAGATAATCATAGGGAAACCTAGGTAACACACATCAGTTTGACAATGAAAAAGCATGTATAATGCTTTTTAAACTGCTCATTCACATAATATATCAGTTAAACTTTGCCGATCAGATTAGATATGGTGCAAGAATCCTTCAATGGCTGTTGCAAATTTGAATGCACAGGTTTTGGATAACTTACTATTATCATTAATGGGTGTAATCAACATATTTTAGGTGCATCACAATACTTGCCTACAAATACCATATTTCTGTTTTCTGTGTATTGAAGGGCCAGGATCTATTAAACCCCTGCATTTCCTAATTGATTGACACAATTTGTTGGAAAAAACCCATATCTACTCTTTATGTCTTTAAGATCCAAATTAGGAGGCTTGCAGAGGTTTGGGAAAGTAACCACACATTGATGAGAGGCATTGTCTGTATGTGCAGACTAAGACTAGATTGTGTTGTAATATCATGAGGTAACCTGCTATTTCTGTTTTTTTCTTCTATAATCCTCTAAGTGTTTTCCAGTTCTTTAAAAGCATATGTCTACATACATTTCTCATTCAAGTCAACACTAAAGAGAACAATTTGTACAGAAACAACTTGTTTTGTTAGGTCTTCTCATGAATATGAAAGAAAATCTATAATAAGTAAGAAGCAGCAGGAGAAAAAAAGATTGCAGAAAATAGTTTGGAACAAACTACTGTTGGGTTTAACAGCAACTTGGAGAGAGAAAGGAAAAAGCAGTAGCAGCAAAGTAGGTACATAGAATGTGAAGTGTTGGGAGGAAGCAGCAGAAACACAGTATGAATGAGAAAAAAATGGATTTGGAAAATTGAAAAGGAAACAAAGGCATTAGGAGTACAATTTCTGGTAGGACCCATGAGTTCAAGCTTATTACAGATACAATAAATCCCCCAACTGACATATCCTTATTATAAGATGGATGTGATAAAATACATAATAATGATGAAAAGGAAAATGAGTTCAGTGAGTACTTCAGCATGTTAAAAAAAATGAGAATTTACACTTTCATCGGGAAAAGATGAGGAATTACTCATCATCCAATCAGTCAGTGTGATTCATCAAAACCAGAATGCTTTCTGGGTTGTATGAATGCATTTCAAGTTCCTACTTGGTGTCTTTGTTTTACATAGTATCTCTGAGATTTTGAAAATTAGCAATTATGAAACATTTATTTTCAATACATGTTTTAATTTTGTTCTGAACTCAGAAGGGTGAAAAGGATGGAAGAGAGAAAGGAGCAATGGAGCAATGGCAAAGAAGTGTTTGCCACAATTCCCAATAGACTGAAAATTCTCTTCCCATTGCCAGCATTTAAAGTGGGCTTACATATTTGATTATAAATTGGTTAGTATGGTAGTGATTTCAGGTGAAAAAACTGAGAAGCTGATAAAGTAATATGTTAATAAAGGACATAAAAGGACTAGAATATTTTTGACATCAATTTCATTCTGTTTAGTACATTTAGCTTACTGCTTCGTAACATATTCCATAAAAAAACCACAGTACATGACCAGTAAAATTCAGACAAATGGATTAAGAACTAGTCAGTTGACTTCTAAAAAGTGGGAAATCACATTTGAACTGAACTAGTAGGGGTTGGCAGTGACAGAAGAACAAAAAAAAAGAAAAAAAAGGAGCAATGTTGATTTAAAAATTGATGCAATAAAAGAATCATTTCTAAATTCAGCATTATCCAAAGCTGCACTAAAACACAGAGACCACTTCTGGTATATATGTACTTTAAAAAGCTGGAATTGAAGTTAATGAAATGGAAATGGTGCATGAAAAGGCTCTATGAAATTTTAAAGGGCTGAAGAAAATTTAACTTTATGAGCTCTGTCTATTTAGAATCCTAAAATTAAGACCATGAGTTGACTTGATCATACTATACACTTAGCTTTGCTAGATAAGGCATTAACTCTTCAGTGTTTAAAGACAACATCAAAGATGGTTGGAAGTTTAATGAAACACTTCAAAAATGGAAGGGCATTGCTGTTCTTATGATTGAATATAAATAACCACCAAAACAAGTGAGATGGATTTCCTGGTTCTGACTGTCTTCAAACTCAGATTCTTAGCCCTTCCAAAAATACTAGTTATTGGTCTCAATGAAGAAGAAAGATTCTGAAATTTAATGATCCATGTTATGCAATGCATTAGACTAGTTGTTCTGATAAACATTTTTGGTCTTAGAATATTAGTTTGAGAGTTTAGTAAACAAACAAAAATATTGCAATAATACTGTCATCATTATTCAAAACAGAATAACAGAGAACATCACATTGCCGTTAATAATCCCTGCATAAAGTCCAGTGATTTGTACTTAAGATGCAGCATATATAATACATTAACAAACATTTCGTTCCTGGGAAACTCAGCATTTTTTTCAACATCTAAACTGTGGAAGTGCAGCACATTCCCAATTCCTAGTTTCAGTACATGCCAAATTGCTATCCCATACCTGTGCCAGGATCACGACATGCTCTGCAACCATATGCCCTGAGCAGCCTCAGTTCCCTGTGGCTCCCACATTCAACTGGAGCAGGAACGAAACTGCAGCATCAGCAGCAGTTTGACTAATGAGGAATAAAGGTGGCAATGGGCATTGCAAACCATGCCTGAACCCCAATCTAGCTGGGAGTTTCTGATTCCAAATCATTTCACTTACCATGTGCACCATGGTAAGTGCACCATAGCTTTGATATCTAACTCCACTATATCTTTTAATATCTTTTGCTGTCTTTTACTGTAACTTGGTTGAGCATCTGCTGTTGATATTAGTCTTCACAGGACCTCAGTACTTGAGGCAGCATTGAGATCTGTTGCTATACTCCACAACCCCTCATAGAAATACATCCCTGAAAGCCTGCATTGCTGAACACCTGGTAGACATTCTGCACAGTATATATTTTAGCACTTTTCATTTGAAAGATTATTTTCAGTGCTACTTTACATATTTCATTTATGATCATAAACATTCACAGGATCTCAAGGCAGGATGGCATATGCTTTTAATTGGTATCACAGTCTTACTTTGAAGTGGGATCTACTTCAGAAATATCTGCCTACTTAATGTGTTATAAACAGAATATATCATCTATCCTTCTTCCTTCTGCTTGAAGGATTACATAAGTACTTTTCACTGAAATATTTAAGGAATCTAAAATCAATACTGTAGCTGGATATTTTAAGGATATCAACAGAGGATAACTTCCCCCATTAAAACCAGGCATTCTGATCAAATCCAATTTATTGTTCCTCAGGTGGCATTCATGATTGGTATGCACAAGAAGTTGAATATGTTATTCAGTTTTTCAGCTTCTAAGTTTATACTGTTGTTTTGCCTACTGTAGTAACATAGACCATGACTACTCAGGGCAATTGTTTAAATTAGACTTACTTCTAAGAATGTGATACATGTTTCTTACCCTGGCTAGCCTGAGATACTAAACCACAGTTAAAATCAGGAGTTAAACTGAAAAGTGACATTCCACTTGCAGGAGCTAAAATTAACTGTCAGGCTATGTCAGTACAATCATAAATTGTCCACATCAAGAAATGGACTAAAGTAATCAGTGACCCCTGATCCACTCTCCATTCATCGTCGTGGACAGCAGTATGTCAGCCTGCAGAGGCCATTTTCTTTGGCTTTGCATGACATAAGATGCTTTAGGAAGGACCTTGCCTGCCTGGTGATGACCACATGATGTCACCACAAGACAAATAGATTTTTTTGTGGTGGAAGAGCCTTGGCTAGGACAGGAGAGTCATTATTCCCATCTGCATCACAAGCTGGTGGTGCCATCAGCTCATATGTTAAGCAGCATGATCCAAACCTGCATGTAACTATAGCCTGGCATTGAAATATTCTGACCATGAGTCTCTGAGTTCAAGCTTAGTCACAGCCTTCAGATATCACACAGACTACTTTTATATCTTGCATGGTTTTTATGTTTGTACTCACAAAACCTTTCCTACTATTGTACTCATTAATTCATGTATTTTGACAACTAGACTCATTCAAGGTAAGCTCTTTGTTAAAAATTTGCATGTACAGTTGCTAGTTTTTATTAAGTTCATTATCAATGTTGCAATAAAAGCCTTTAGTTAGCTTTTTATGAAGGGAGTTCTATATAAGGCCAAATCCTGATCTTCTTAGTCATGTAGGTGTGTCTCTTGCTCTACACTGAAGTCATCCCATAAGTAAAAATGAAACTCTTTGAAGATGATTCAGGGGACAGAAAGGTGGTTCTGAATATTTTGAAACTTTCAATAACTTCCTTATTTTGGAATCTCCTTGTTTCTGATTCACTTTGAAAACATTTAGCTAATGTTGTGCGTAGCACAGAACCATTATTAGAGTTCTACTTCAGTACCTTTTCAGAGAACACTGCAAGAGAGTACAATTAGCCCTGGCTAAGGGCCCTTCTAGAAAGATAGACCTGCATGTCATAAACTGGAATTTATCACCTCAAGAACATTGAAGTTGCACTTACCATGTTTCCAACATATAAAATACTAAATGAAAATGAAAAAGTCACAGGCAAGCTAGTGATAAAGAAGCAATGACATCTGAAAAACAAAAAACACCCTTTCAAATTTTACTTTAAAAGTCATCACTGCTAGCGAAAAAGTTGCTGCCAAGATACTTTTAAAAACAACTCTTAATATTTTCTGTTCCTGCATAGCAGCATGAACACTGTCCTGTCAAACAATCCAGGGCAAAATATGTAGCACATTGTTGTTTCCTAAATGTAAGTTTGTAAGAGAAAGAAGAGCTATTGCAAGTCTTCTTTACTATTAGTTCCTCTGAGACACAGAATTTTGAAGAAGAGTCTTGAAGGATGCTTGTGCTTTTTCTTTCAGGAATCTAAATATCACTCAGAAGAAAAGAGAAAGAACAGAGATCTCAATATAGCTTCTACAGAAATACAGTCAACAGCAGTATACTTGTCATAATGTCTACACAGTTCTACAGGCAAGAAACTAGGAATTTGTGGGTTTTTATTTATTTCTTTTTATTTCGCCAGATCTGTCATATTTGAATGGTAGGATGAGAAGTCTCTAACTAGACCAGCAGTTTAGAAAGGAAAAACTTCCATTAGGAACTTGTGAAGGATCAATAAGATTTTGTGTGATGACATGGAACTGACATATTATAAACTGTTGGCTTTTAAATCCAAAGAAAGATAGGGAGCAGGAAAAGATGGGCCTTCAGACCTTTTAAAAAATACATACTTTTCCTATATCATTTTAAAAGGGAGAAGAGATGAAGGAATTTAAGAGGTTAACAGACATGTACCAAAAACACTTGCTTAATCTTTGGCACACAGTTTTTTCTATCTTTCTTAATCCACAAAAGCAAATGATAACAGATTATTATTCCAGGCACATGTGGCAGACTGACCTGCATAAATCTATCACCTTTGTCTGAGTATTTAAAAATGGATATGATTGGAAAGGTCTACTGTGTCAATGGGAATTAGAGTATTAATGACATAAGGTGATGCATTTTATACAGCTTATTATGAACTTGAATATCTAAAAAAATTAAAGTGTTTTACAATACCTTCTACCCATAATGATCATGAATATTAAGTATGAATGAAAAATGTTCACACATAATATTTGCTCTTTATTAACCTCAGTTCCAGAACATTTCAGTTTTAAAATTAAATTACTGCATAGTGTTTTTTTCTGAAGTTGATGTCATAGCACAAAGTCATTCTAATATAAGCATTACGTTAAGAAATATCTGTTGAATTCTATTTTTTTATAATGTATGTCATTCAGACTTTGTAACAAATAAAACATATTTATATATTGAAGATTTTCAGATCATAGAGTAGGAAATTGAATTAAATTCTTCATGGAAATAGTATGTTTTCTAATGATAGGGTCAGATTGTACTTTTCCATCCCTGTTTTTAATGACCATATTAGCAAATAGTAAGAAAAACAATGTCTTTTTGCTGTTTCAGCACTTTACTTTCTGAGACATATGACAGTTGAAACCTAATTTGATTTTTTTTTTTTTTAATTAATTGTGAAGTACAGGGGGTTTTGTCTGGCCTGATAATCAGATCATTTTCCAGAAAATGAGTTTTAATGCATTCTGCCAGCTGTAGCTCACACCCTGCCTGGTTGTGGAGTTTCATGACATGGACTCAAGTTGATGCAGAGACTCAAATCCAACTTTATTACAACCAAGCCCTTTTTATCCCCCTGTTCGGTACTTTCCCAACCTGCACATATGTACAACGTTCAATCTCATTGGCCCCTGTAAAACTCTCCAGGTAAATAGTCCAATCACAATGCTGCAGACCCTCTCACAATCCCCACATCCTCTGGCCTCCAACTGAGATTCCTGCCACAACTACATCCTGGCCCATCCTCCCAAGACTTGCTCTTTGACCTTCCCTGTTCTTCAACGCCCCAGCTCATAGCCCCATAATGTGCTTGTCAAAAGACCAAGGCCTCAGAGCTCATTCCCAAACTGTTCTTCATGCAAATCTTATAGCTTTCACTCCCCACATGTGGTGACAACAGTGACCAGGAACTGGGCTGAAGAATATATCTGTATTACAACAGCTTGATTTTCTGGAATATTCTGCCTATAGCTTCTATTTGTTGATTTACCCACAGTAAGTCAGGCTTTTTCTGGAAATATACTTGCTGCACAGAAGAGTGCACAAATCAAAAATGGTAAAATATTGTATAAACAAATGAAGTTAAAAACATAACAAGGAAGAAAAAAAGAGACCATGACTTCAGCTTCCTTATTTCCTATTTTGCTCAAAAATGCTCTTAGAAATTAGACAGATTGATCAACTGGTTCTTAAAAAATAAATGAGTTTTAAGTGAGTTTGAAGTCTAACAAACTGGTAAATGAGGTGATCAAAGAAGAAAAGATATCCCAGAATAAGGCAAAGAGATATCGGTGAAGTAAAGAGTTGAAACTGTTGTAGTTGACGGAGAGGACCAGGGAAAAGGAAACTTGAAAAGGTAGTATCTAGGAGTTACAGGCAGCAGCAATGTATGCAGAGGTTAGGAATCAAAGGATGTTTTGAAACAGCTGCTCAGCATGGTGCCCAGGCAGCAAAGTAGCACAAAGAGAGCCACAGCAGGGCCTGCGCTTGTGTCTGAAGAGCTGAACAGGCTCCAGGGGGCATATACGCTCACCCATTACTGAGAAAACAGTTGATTTGGGTTTCTAGAGGTACAACAGATCCAGACTTTAAAACATCTTTGGAGATCTGGTCACAATCTCATCATGGGGAGTAAAGGGTAGAGAAGGATGATGAATTTGTTCTGTACTCCATGAACTGTTCATTTACGTTCCACTCTTTCACCAAAACAAAAATTTTACATGATTGGTGCCGCTGGTATGACAACAGAAACCGGTGATATTGGTCAAATATTGCAGTGGATTTCAGAGTCCAAATGTGACAAATTCAGTTACTACTGCAAAGAGCAAGATTAATCAAAAGAAAAGCATAAAATAGGGTCAGCCATAGTGCTCAGGTAGCTCGTCAAGACTTGCTTCTAGCATTCTAATATCAAAGAAAGTGGAAATGAGCTCAATAGTGGTGTGGTTAGATTCCAGTCTTCATTTTCTCTTCAGTTTTTCTTTTCTCTAATCTCTGTTTGGGGGAATGTGTTGCAACTTGCTTACTTGCAGCCTGTACAAGATGCACTTGATTTAATATACACTGTACATGAGCCTGATTCCAAATTTGTAAACAAGAATTTTTCATTTGCCTTATTCCATGAAATGTGGTGAAGTATGTTTATGTTATTTGAAGTGCTAATTAAGGGATTTATATTCCACTTGACAATATGTTAGTGCTAAACTTTTGATTGGCTTTTGTAAGATCCTTTTCTTACCAAAAAAAAAAAAAAAAAAAACCAAACCACAATTGAACTGTGCTTTATGTTCAATCACATACAAAACCAGCCAAGGCAAAATCTCAAGAACTATGCCCGTTGGGTATGCCCAGCTAATAGGCATGATATCTATCTCACTCTGCCTACAGCTCTTGGAAATGAAATGCATTATTACGTAGTGTATTTCTAAAAAAATCTTCACCCTACTGTCCTAAAGATGATTTCATCCTCCCCTCTTTTCTCTTTGAGAAGTGTGAATTTGCAGCAGTAGCTTTGTTTATTTTTCCCAGCCAAGTGCTCCAGCTGGTGTAAATTTTCTGGTGCGCCCTTACCCAAGTTATAATATGGTTATTTTGTCTCAGCCAAAGAAATTACTAACAGACCTGGGGAGAGTCTCTAAACCCCACCTCTCCGCCAGCTGTTAGTCCCCAGCCAGAATGGCAAACCCTTACATTCAGGTCCCTCATGGTTTCTTTCTGAGCCTCTGACATGTAAGGACACTGAGTGTGAGAGATGGAATCATTTCACTCTGTCCAGGACAATAAGTTCTGCAAAGACTGAGTCTCCCTCAGTTAAAGAGTATCCTGAATTACAATAAAAAAGCCTAGATGCAACTTTTTGTTATTACTGGGGTTTTTTGATTTTAGAAGGAATAAAATATCAGAATATTTTACTTTGCAAGCATTAGTTTCCCATGGAAGTCACATGAGGGTGACACAGCCATCCCAATGGATCTGCAATTATCAACTCAGCTGCTCCTAGAAGACGTGCTGAGAAATAGGAGCGGAGAATCTGTAGCCTCTGAGTTACCTGCTTCCTTGGTGTCATGGTTTAAGCCCAGCTGGTAACTCAGAACCATGCAGCCGCTCACTCACTCCCCCTTTTTTCATTCCCCCCCACCCCATTCCCAGAGGGATAGGGAGGAGAATTGAAAGAATGCAAATCCTACTGGTTGAGATAAGAACAGTCCAGTAACCAAGGTATAACATCAAACCACTGCTGCTATCACCAATAATAAGAATGATAAGGGAAACAGCAAAGGAAAGAGAATACAACCACTCACCACCCGCAGACCAATACCCAGCCCGACCCAAGCAGTGATCTAGCCCTTCCAGGTAACTGCCCTACATGACGTGCTGTGGTATGGAATATGCCTTTGGCTAGTTTGGGTCAGGTGTCCTGTCTCTGCTTCCTCCCAGATTCTCATGGCCCTCCTTACTGGCAGAGCATGAGACTGAAAGGTCCTTGATTGAAGCAAACATTACTTAGCAACAACTAAAAACATTGGTATGTTATCAGCACTGTTCTCAGGCTAACGTTGAAAACACAGCACTGCACCAGCTACCAAGAAGGAGAAAAATGACTGCTACAGCTGAACCCAGGCCAGGTGGTATGCTTTCTACCTTGGTGATATGGAGCAATTAGTTTGTAACCTAAAAGACTTAAATTTCTGGGAACTTGAGGACCTATATCTTAGAAACCAGGAAACCTGATTTTTTTTTCCCAATACCCCCTCCATGAAGAAGCACACAAGCCTGCAGAAAGTGTTCCTGGAATATAAACAAATTATGATCAGCTGGCAGCAGCCTCCTGTAGCAAAGGACATAGGATGCAGAAAGCAAAAGCTTCTCCTTTCACCCTGTCCCCTCAGCTTCCAGTAAGTGAAACTCCAGAACGCACTTTAACCTGGTCTAACATCACTTAAATTGGTGGGAAGACTGCATATAATCCACCTTCCTGAAAACTAACACTTCAGAATGTGGAGTTACCAGAACACAAAACCATTTATTTTACCTCTCTAAACTCTGGTTTATCATAACCTGTACCTTGGCATACCTTTATCACATTCTCATGGTGTTCTATTTATTATCATTTATCTCTGTGATCCTCAGCTCATATCACCAAGCAATTCAGCTCATATCACCAGTCTTCAAACACTACCTCTGTCATCTGGAGTTTTCTTTCACCAACGTTTTCAGGTTGCCCTGCACTGTTTTTTCTCTATGATCAACCTTAGGAAGTCTGACTTCAGTTTGGGTCATTGGCAGTGTTTTCATTTCATAGATGTAATGATAGAGTGAACCATGGCCAGCTAGTTTTCACAAAACAAAATTTTGTGAGAAAACATTCCAAACTAAGTTTACTGTATATTATGCGTTACATCTGAGAAACACTTGGGCACTTAATTTCCTTTACTATTCAACCATCCACACATCCTAGCCTCTCCCTCGCCATCTATTATTTCTCTGTCATTAGGAAGCCAATCAGAGAAGTAAATATTATTTCCCGTATGGATAAAAGTCTTGTATGTAGAAAGATATTATGTCTATCTATATCTATCTGTGATATCTACTTACATGTATAATATAGGTTTATTTCCCTATTAAGTGCATCTCTCTAATTAAGAATACTTTTTTGAAGTTTCTCAGGGTGTGAAAAGAAGTAGGAAATTCATATCAGTCAACTTGGTTAGTTTCCCTAAATGCAAGAAAAATAACTACTTCCACAAGATATATTCAGAGCAGAAGCTTATTAGTTCTACTGATATTTCCTATACCATATGTCTCTAATTCCTAAATATTACTTGTAACCTTTAATTTTCACCTCTTTTCCCCCTTCAAGTACTCTGGAGAGTCTTACGCCATATAGCCAATTTACTAGATACAGAACCCCTGCAAATTTAAATCATTGAAAACTGGACTGGAATACATAAAATTTCAAGCTTCATGACTTTTTTTTTTTTCTTTTAATGAACAAGACATAAGAAATAGCTCTATTCTTACCAAATGTACCTACAGTGTCAACATTTATCTTAAATTTGTTTTTTGGTGGGGGAAAATTCAAAGGCTGATAATTCCTATGGTGGTTTAATCAACAGAATGGAGAGTAAACTATATACATTTTACATTTCTTGTATATCTGCTTCATGTGAAATATGCTCTCCTGGATCACACATCAGATACCTTCACAGGTATACTACAGATATATAAGGTTTAATAAATTTGAATTCATTTAAACTGGTCTGACACAATCTACCTGCAATAGAACTTAGCTGCATTTTAGCCAATTCTTCTCTTATCACCACATCCTTCATTGAGCATCCTTTCAGAATCTGTTATGAAGTCTTGTGTAGGAGTAAGTTCAAACTGTGTGGACTTGAACATTTTTGCTTTTTCTGTCCTACAGGCAGAAGATGTTGACAGGTTCTTTAAAAAATCATTGTTACTGAACTTTTAGCATCATACACCTTTAGTATTATAAACTAATATTTCACAGAATTATGTTTCCTTAAAAATGTGCAAGTATTTGTGGACAAATGGCAATAAATGCTTCCCTTGACTCTTTTATTTCCTGTCATTACAATGATATGTCTCAGTACAACCAAAAATGTGGTCAGAAGGATCTACTAAAGGTTATCAAGTCAGTATTCTTTCCCAGCACAGCATCACTGCAAGTATACAAAATGGAAATAGCATAACATTTTGTATTTATGTTCAGGTTATGATATAAACCTCATTCCTGACAGATACTTGTTTAAGACTTCCAACGATGCAGACTTCATGCCCCTATCAAGCAAACTTTTTTGATTCTTCACTATCCATAACATTGGTCATTTTAATATATACCCTGCCTGATTATTACTTGTTTCACCTTTCATCTGATCAGGAATTTATTTTATGTCTCTTTGCAGTTATCATTTGCATATTTAAAGAAGGTTACCATATCACCTTTGAACCTTCTCTTCTTACAGCTAAACAATTCCCCATAATCTTTATTTATACATCACCTCTTTCTAAACAGTGTTTTGTCCAGTCCTATAGTATTATTATTTAGTTTACACCTTTTTGCAGCATCAGAATCTGGGTAAAATGTTCACTGAAGCTTTATCAAAGCTAATTAGAATATGATATTTGCACATTATTCTCCTGATTAAAGGGAAAAGTAAGGTGTACGTCTTTTACTGGAAAAAGCATACCATTTTATATTTATGTTTGGACTGGAATCAGTCATGCTCAGATTTTGTTCTGAAGACTAATGATTTATCTACTTCTGTTTATCTATCTATTTACACAGGTGATTATTCCGATTCAAATGTACAATTTTCCACTTGTCCTATCGTAGACTTTCAGCTCATTTCCAGTTTAAAAGTGCTTTGGATTCTTGTTCAAGCATTTAGTCTCATTGTTCTTCTCAATAGCAGCTCTTCAAAGAAATGCCATGTCTTCTTACTCCCTTTTTTCCTGAGACTCACTTCCCAAATTTCTTTATCAACTCTGAATTTAATGGAGTCTATCTTCCTACAATCTAGTAGTCCAATTTTCCTTCTTCAATTTTACTTCAGGAATGTTTTCCAGATTTTTCATGTTTCCTAAAGCCTGTGAAATGTGATCCCTTTCTTAGGGATCAAATAATTTTTCCTTTAAATAAGGCAGTTATTTATATTTTGCTTATTTAATTGTATCTTCCTTATCAAAAAGACTGTAATTAGTGCATCACATATACCTGTTGGAGATATTTTTTTCCTCAGTAGTTTTCTTTTCTAGGAAATATTTAGGTAGAAAAAAATCTTCGTCTTCAAATACTGCACTGTGTATCATTTGACCAACTGATCAGTGAAAAGCCATGTCCTTATATCGTCAATATTTCTGTCATCTATGTCCTTTCTTCCAATCTGATACTTATTTTCCTCTTCTCTTCTACCAGAGTGCCATTCATTACTCTCTGACTTTTCTTTGCCATTTCATTTTGCTGTCATCTTCAGTTACACAATTTCTATATCAAACTCTACTGAATTTGAAAAAATGAGTTAAAAAAGTACGATCACATTTCCACTTTGAAGCCTAAAGCTATATCTGTGAGAAGTGAATTTTCAAAACATTCAAAAATGTTTCTACAACATTTTTCTAAAAGTTAAAAATATTTATAATTTACTCTTTTTTCCTGTAATAATGTTTTTTAAAATATTTTTTTCTGTTGCATACCTCAATGATAGGTCACTGTTGTACCATAGGCATTACAGCAATTTTAGCTTAATTTTTCTGTTTTTTAAATAATATTCATTTATGTTATTAAAGACTATGTATAACCATATTGGCACTGTGTCCTGGGTTCAGCAGTAGCAGTCATTTTTCTCCTTCTTAGTAGCTGGTGCAGTGCTGTGTTTTTGATTTT
>WYDI02039104.1:9660-22137 GCA_009867235.2 Psittacus erithacus | reverse complement strand
AGCCTTTCTGCAGGTGTTTCTGTGGCTGACCCATGGCCGTGTCTAGAAGAAGAAAGTCAAACTCAGCAGAGCAACTTCCACTCATGTGGTGGGAGCAAACTGCCTGCAGTGCCCACGGGATGCTGCTGGGGGTGGTGGGATGCAGTGCTGTGCCACGAGAATGGGTGGACGCTGTCTTGGAAGGGGTGGGCTCTGTCTTCTCTGCCTCCTGCCCAGCTGCTTGCGCCGATCTGTCCCAACTCTAGATCTGTGCCTGATTCCACATCAGCTTTACAGCATTCACTCCCCTTGAGAAGTACTTTAAGTAACAATGCTTTGCTCTGCTGTGAGACTCAAAGCAATTTGAAATATTAATTAAGTCTCCCAGCTCTGCTCTACAATGGCTGGGTACTGTTGGTGTTAAACACATAAAAATGAAGCAGTGTTGACACGAGGTGTGTGGTGAATTGGTGCTGGAGGCAGGAGCAGAGCTCCTGGCCTGGTAGTGTTGACCATGAGATGTCCTGCTTGGGACCACACTGGGCTCTTCAACAGAGCAGCTCCCTTCGCCTGGTTTCCAGCTCCATGATTTAGAAGCATGGACTTTCTTTAGATGAGATTTCTAAGCTCCTGCTTGTGTTCCTGGAGAGGCAAACGTCCATATCCCTACCTGAGTCGCAGCAGGACCACATCCAGGCAGTGGCAGGACCTGGCTTGCAGAGGCTGCATCCTCAGGGCTGCTGAGCATAGGGCAGCCAAAGCTGGACACCTCTGGAAAACCAACTTTTACCTGCCCCAGGAAGAGCCTGAGCCCGCTTGTGGCAGACAAAGGAGGGAGTTGGGAGCAGAATGAAGCAGTGAGCTCTGCTTGTCCTCAGGAAGCGCCCATGTGGCTGTGATGCGAGCTCCAGAGCCTGATGTTCCAGGGCTCTCTTGGGCAGAATATATTTACCTTCTTTGTAGCTGGCTGTAACTCACATCCCTGCAAAGCACTCTGCCAATACAGCAGTTGCTGATGTATAGCTACAGCCATTCTCGCTGTTTCCCTTACTCTGTCTCCGTATAGAATAATATGCGATTAATTGATTTTCTGTCGCTCTTTTAGTACAGAAAATTAATTTTGGAGCAACCTTGTTTTCTCAGGGTATGAATTCTCTACATGCAGAGTAATTCCACTCCTACATTATTCATGAGAGAAAATAGTGATGGAGTGTGTAACTGAGGCAGCCCCAAGGCCACAAACTGATAGTCTGCGTTACTGATACAACAGTATTCCACTGATGCTTCTAAATAATTCACGGCTACAACTCAATTTGGCACCAGGCACGAGGCTCAGGATGTGACTGGTGCGGAAGGGAGCAGAGGCACCTTGGCAGGATGGGGCCACCAGGCAGCAGGAGCATCATCCCTAGGGACATGGGCTCCAGCCTCTCCTGCCTAGAAGCCCCAGCTCACAGTACAGGGTAAGGAGAAGGTGCTGCTCCAAGGAGCCGTGGCAGCCTTGCTGTGTGCCATGAAGGTGGCCTTTCCATGTGGATTAAAGGGTTAACAGGGCTGTGGGGGGCAGAGGCTGAGCAGTGGCCACCATCCATTGCTTCTCTGAAGGTGATGCTCAAGCATCCCCTCAAATGGAATAGCCCCGTGTGAGCTGGCCAGGGCTGCAGAGAGGGTTAATGGCTTGGAGAGCACTTCTCATGTGAGTGGAAAATGGCAGGGGCCTTCCCTTCCCTCCTTCCCCGCCTCTGGCAGCGGCTGTGCCGAGCAGGTCCAGATGACGATGGAGTGAGTGAGAGCCTTGTCCTGGCACCGGCCTCCTTTTAGATTAATGACTTGCAATGAGATGCCTAAGTCACATATTGGGATTTTTCAACATTGAACTGTACCTGGCACCCCGCAGCCATTTATCACTGGGCTGCAGATGGAAGGCAGCAGCAGCAGGACTTGTGGAAGGCCAAGAAACACAGCGTCCCAGCCAGCCTGCTGTGGGCTGGGAAGTGGGGGGGGGTGATTCTGGTCCATGTGTGCTTGTGTGGGGCTTTTATTTAACCTAAAATGATAAATCTGATTCCTTCAGGATATTGGAACGGCTGCAGCTGACCTGGCTGTTTATCTGTGAGATCTTCAGGGTGGACGATAACAGCTCTTAGAGGATGGATGTGGTGTTATAAACTGCCCAGGCACACAACATGATTAATGGCATTCACAGAGATAAACAGATGGGGAGGAGAGCTCATGATCTAAGAAAATCCCGTCCCTGCACTGGGAAACTCTTGGTGAGCTGAAGCTCTCCTGGAGATGGATGCTCCGTGGGTGCCAAGCCACCCCTCTTGGCCTCCCACCCGCTCCCACCCTGCGGCCAGCGTGGCTGTTGGGGCTTGTTCTGCACAGCGTGGAGGGTGTTTGTACCTAATCCTGCTGCTCCTCCTCAGCGTGAGGTGGTTCTGCAGCATCTCATAGCCTCTATGGCCACTGCACTCAGGCACTTCCCAGCTGCTGAGCTGGCTCTACAGCCCTCTGGTTTGCTCTTTCAGGGCAACCCAACCATGTTGCTTAACCCATCGTGGCCCCAGCATCCATTCTGCCCGCTTCCCCACATCTACCTTAAAGTCACTTTATTCCAGAGTGAGCACTGCTCAGTTTACAACCCACCTTTTCAGGGAAGAACTTGTTTGGTTAAAAGTTGGACAATCAATCTCTCTTACATTAACTGGCACAGGAACTTGCAGGGAATATGTGCATCCAGCTAAGATGACATCCATTTCCTTGTCTCTTATATTCTGATGCAGGCTTAAAAGCCTCCTCTCTTTGCTGCCTCTTTCTTCTGGCCGTCCCTGCAGACCTGCGGTTGTGTTCCTGGTACTCACTTGTTCCTGGCACATTTCAGGGACCTGCAGCAGGGAGCCAGGAGCAGTGTCTTGCTTCCTTTGGGATATCAAAGGGAACTCATTGAATAGTTTGATGTGGAACACTGTGGAAAAGAGAGGGAGCAAAAGGAATCAAAACAGCGTTAGTGCAGAAATCCTCACTGAAAGGGATGGATCAAATAAACACTGAGATTAATTAATCACTAATGGCATGGACTGAAGGTGACCCGTCAGCATCTACACACTGCAGGCAGCAGGGTCAGGAGTGAAGAGCATTAATCTTACATTAGCACAACTCCATCCTTGCCAGAAGGGAGGAAGAAATCCCTTTGGTTCATGCAGAGGAAGCTGAAGCTTATTGCTTCCTGCCAGCTCCATGACTGCTTTTTTATGAAACACCTGCAATGAAAAAAAGAGAACATAAACCTGAGCAAATTAAAGCACCATCCCAGAGGGGCCGGAGCCCCACGCCCGCAGCCCTGGCGCAGGGACCGGTGGCCACGCTCCGTGCCCAGAGCCCAGCGAGGTTTGGTCCTTGGTTATTAACAACACTGGATCAATTACAGCCAGCAAGTGGGAAAAGGGATTTTGCAATCCTTCCTCTTTACTGCTGGGGTTTGGGGGGGGGATGCATGTGTAACGTTAGCAATACAAGCCACCAGAGATGAGCTATAAAAGGTGCTTTCTTTTGCCTCCAAGTTTGGCTCTGTGGTTGCTCTGGAGCATGCACCAGATGCAGCAGCACCAGCGCAAGGCCTATAACCTCTTTCCAAATGGTAATAAATCCCACAAGACCCTCACACACTTGTAATTTACAACTCGGCTAAAATGAACATTATTTCAAGCTAAGCGTATTCTCGGAGGTGCAGGAGGAATGTGGCAGCTTTCCTGCTGACAGCGGAGTTTCTTTTTTAAATGTCATGCATTCACTTTCATTACTTCCAAATAATTGCCCAAAAGAGCAGCAGCCGGACGAGCGAGAGCCTTTCACACCGCCATTAGTCGAGTCTTTCATAGGCAAAAAGCAGCCACGGGGACCTGCTCTTAGGCATGGCCAGAACCCACTGTCTGTGCAGCTCCTAGCACCCACCTGGAGGGAGCAGAGCCACTGCCCTGCTCTTCTGTGGGTCAAGGAAGACCCTTGAATCGGGGAGGTTGGGGCAGGGTTGATGTGCCCCACAGCACCAGGCAGGCACGAAAGTCATCTTCCTTCCTTTGAGGTCTTTTCAGTGAAGTGAAACATCTTGCCATTGGGAGTGTTTGTATCGTCGGGGATTTCGTGATGTCCTGGAATGGTTTGGGTTGAAGGGACCTTAAAGCTCCTCCAGCCCCAGCCCCTGCCACGGGCAGGGACACCTTCCCCTAGAGCAGCTTGCTTCAAGCCCCTGTGTCCAACCTGGCCTTGAACACTGCCAGGGATGGGGCAGCCACAGCTTCTCTGGGCAGCCATCCTTTATACGCAGCAAGGTCCTGATCTCAGCTTCAAAGATCCACCAGTGACTGCGCAGGGCTGAGAGGTGGCTCCACCATCATGGGGCATCACCCTGTGGCAGTCCCTTGTGAGGGTTCACTTCAGAGCAGTTTTCCTCCTCCCTCCTCTTCCTCCTTTCTCCATGTGGCTTACAGGAACTGTCCAGAAACGTTGGCCCGTGGAGGCAGCCCCACACTTTTGCAGATCAGGTCCAAGACAAACTCCAGATCCTGACTGTGAAAGCTCTGTGGCCTGTAATGAAAGCCCTCAAGGAAAACTGTAAATATAGGAGCTATTGGCAAAACTGAGAGCTGGCCTTGGGCTGGAACTCCCTCTCCCACAGTGGGAGGCTTGATCCCGGGTATTGGCACAGGCCTGTGCTTCAGTCTGTCTTAACCAGCTGGAAAACAACATCTTTTTAATCTAGACATGGCTTTCATCCTCCTCTGGAAAAAGGAAAAGAAAGAGGGGGAGGAACAAAAGGCAAAAGCTGTAATAAAACCCCTGGATGATGAGAATTAAGAAGTCGCAAGGAGCAAAACACCAGTTCCACTGTTAATTATTCTTCAGCTTCTCGTCCAAGGCATCACATCATTTGAGGGCTCAGCTCATTAGTAGGAAATGATGGGGTTTATTGATAAAGACTCTCTGATTGATGTTTTGGCCAGCGCCGGGGGCTGTGGGAGCAGTCCTGGGGTCTGAAAACCCTCCTCTGATGTTGCGCAGCACTGCCAGGGCAGGGCTGCCTCCAAGCAGCCAGTGGGTTCAGGTCTGATGTAGAAGGTCAGTTGTCTTGTATAAGGAAATAGATTTTTTGGTCAGAAAACTCTCTTTCTGCTGGAAAATAAGCTGGTTTGGAGGAAAATCCATGCCTTTTAACTGGGAAAGCAAAATGGTTTGAGTTTCCCTACTCTGGGTTCCTAAAGGGAGAGGTTGGGAAAGGAATTCCCCTGGTTTTAAGATGCTTCTCTAAAGCTCCAAAAATGCCTATGGAGCGTTTTCCAGATTATGAGAAAACTCTGCTTTGTCTCCTTGAGAAACCAGCCCCAGGTCAACCTGCTCCACCTTGTACTTCATTTTGTGTGTGTAGCCATGCTGTGCTCGCACAGGGCTCTTGTCTTGAGGGAGGATCAAGACCATGGTGCCAGAGTTGGAGACTGTCAGAAGCCGGGAGTGGAGATGAGCTCCTTGGACCATTAACCCTCTCCCAAGCCACTTAGCTGGGATTGACAGCAGGTCCATACTTGGGGCAATGTGATCCCTGATGCATCCTGTCTCCTCGTTCTGTTTTCCCCATGTCCTCCTGCGCTTCCAGCAGGGTTAAATCTAAACCCATGGGAGATGATGGGATAATCCATCACTTCCTGTCACTGCTGTGGGGCTACTGGCCTGAAGGGTTTAGGTCTGAAACTCACCTGAGCCACCCTAATGGGGTGAGGAAGGCAGAAACAGGCCCCAGTTTCCTGGGATCCATCCAGAACATGCCGGCTGTGTCCCAGTGAGGGTGTGAAGCAGACGGAGCACAGGGGCTGCTCTTCACACCCTGGGAATCCAGGAGCCCCACAGGAGTGGGGCAGGTGAGCCCCCAAGCAGAGCATCCCCCTGAAGCACCGTGCTTCAGTGCCTCTTGTCCTCTGCATAAATGCAATTTCCCTGAATGTCAGAGGAAAGCATTACAGATAACACACTGTGTGTGTCTCTGACCCAGTAAGTGCTGAAATCACAGATCTCATTATTCTGACATGATAGAATTTTCTCCCCTCCCCGATGCAACCCTGCTGCTGTTGTTTTCCAGACTGCAGACATAATTGCCGAAGGTGCAAAGCCTCCGCAGACAAATACGTCTTGCCTGCTTCCCTACATCTAGCAAAATGCCACTTCTGTGTGTGCATAAGAAAACACTTTCAGCTCAGGCCCGCGAGCAGCACGTACTCCCATGGGAGCGTGCTCACCTTTAGGGACGTGCGAGACGCCGGAGAGGGAGACGCGCTGAGCTCCCAGATGGTTCCCTGGCTCCAGGTTTCGAGGTGCCATTTGCCAGCCAGTGTGTGTCATTGCGGGTGACACAGCTCAGAGAGGAGCCCTTCGTGTCCCTGGGTATCTGCTGCCCAGGAGCAAAGGGGACCAACCTCATTTGGCTGGGTTGGACAGTGAAGGACCCTTTCTCTGGCTTGTTGCAGTGGTCTTTGGCTTTTGGGCTCCTTGCAAGATAAGGGACGTGTGGGACACAGGCTCAATGTGGGCAGCATCAGTGCCAGAGTAGCTGCATCTGTGCAGGGCTGCATCTCAGCTACTGAGCTCTGTTAACAGAGAGCACTTACTAGGTGGGACACCATAATGGAGGAAGTGTGCTTGCAGGGTCATTGCAAGCATCTCTGCTCTGCGCCCAGGACATGCAGCTCCTGACACTGATCTCTGCTTTCAGCTGCCACCCAGACCTTTCCTCTCCAGTGCTGAAGGCCATTTTTTTATTGTAGTAAGTTTAGTAAGTTTAATTTCCTTCTAGGGTGGGTCAGATGAAAAGATCCTGGAGAGATAAAGGGGCTCTTTTTGCAGAGCAAGGAGGAAGGAGTAGGCCCCTTTTCAGGGCCACTGCACCCTCTCCACAGGACCATCTTGCCTGAGCAGGGGCTGTTTTCTCACTTTCATTTCCATCTTTCTCCCTGTGACCTCCATCATTAAGTTATGTTCCTCAGCAAATGTTTTTTAATCAACTTCACGTATCCACCTTCTTGGCAATAACCCTCAATGTTTTTAGTTGCAGCATCATTAGTTCAGGATGCAGTAATGCAGCAGTTAAAGTGCGGCCTTAACCAGAGGGGGCAGGGAGGAAGAGCTGCTGCTGAAGTTTGCTGTTGAGGAGCAGAAAGCAAGGACAAGAACCCAGAGGCCCTTGGGCTGCTCCAGGGCAGAAATGCCATTAAGAGGATCTGCCAGGTGTGAAGTCCCAGCTGAGCTGGTCTGGCAGACTCAAAGACTTTGGGACTCTAAAAGCACCTGCATAACACAGAATGCTCAGCAGATGGTGGGGAAGAGGAGAAAGGTGAACGTTAGCTTGAGCTTCGAGTGGGTTTCTGATGCTGCTGCATTCACAGCCCCTTGCCTGCTGCTTTGCTTCAGATACTTGTGAAGTGGCTTGTGTGGATCCTTGCACGAGTGCTGGTGAGTGGATGGTGTGCCTTGGAGCAAGGATTGGGTATGGAGGAGCTGTGGGCTTGCACTGCCCAGCATGGAAATACCTTGCTTTGGAAGTTTTGCTTTTGGAGGGTGGATAAAGTAACAGAGCTGAGGGGTGATCTATGTTGTCCTCGTGTTGTCCCTTCTGCCCAGGATTTCATCATGGCTTCTCTTGTCCTTAATCTGAGATCAAAAGCGATCTCGTGTGGTTAAAATCACCGGTGACACACTTGAAATGAAATGTGAAGATGGAAGGACAGCAGTGAAGGCCCGTGTTCCTGGGGAACCCATGGGCTGAGAAACAGGATTGCATGAAAGGCTCTTTATCATGAGCCAGTAAATCACTGAGATCAATGGACCTTCAAAGGTTAACTCAGATACGGTTAAAAAGGAGGAAAGCAGAGGGTTTGATTAATCATCACTGAAGGGTTTGGCAAGCTCTGGTCACAGTGCTAGGCTAAAGAAATGCCAATAGACCCTCCCCCATGTGTGTACATCCACAGAGACCCCGAAGTGCTTCACAGACTTCATAGGCAGATATTTTACTGCCTTCTGCCATCATTAAAACTCGGGGGGGCAAAAGGAGATCAGATGAAATCCCGTCATTTGAATCTCCCTGAGATTTGATGGCCTTTGATAGCCCGACCCAACCCCAGACTGTGCTTTGCCTGCTAAACCCCACCAACCCTGCACAGGGCTGAATGCAAGTGGTGCTTCCCAGAAGGAATTTCCCTCCGGCTCCCCGGGAGGTTTTGGCAGTGTCCAAACAATCATTATTAAAGCTGTGTTCAAACACGCTTGTGTTGGCAGAGTTGAGCAATGGGGGGTCAGGGGCAGCAGGAGATGGGGTGAGTGTGCTAGGGGGGGTCTGATATCAGGGGGTCCCTCCTCACCTGAGTGCTGGTGAGCAATGTGAGCTCATGGGTGCGCTCAGGAACTCTTTAAGTTACGCCATGCCTTGATACTTCAGTTCCAGCTGGGAAAGTCAGTGCTTCCATCCATCTGCCAGCACAGATCGAGCGGGGTCTCATAGACCCCAAGGCCTTGGCACTGCCTCTGCCTGTCCTCGCTGTGACGTAGTGCTGTGATGTTAATGTCAGAGTGTGGAAACAGAGGTATGGGAGACCTAGGAGCCAGGTCTTTTGATATTCATACACTCCGGTCCTGCTGAAAGCTGATTTGGATTGGGAGGAGTGTCTTAGTGCTGGTACATGTGGGTGCTGGTATGCTCAGGGATGCTCTCCTGGGCCTTCACAGTGCCAGGCAGACCTTAGAGCAGTCCCAAGTGCCTGAAGGGGCTACAAGAAACCTGGAGAGAGGGGCTTTGGGCAAGGGCCTGGAGGGACAGGACAAGGGGAATGGCTTTAACCTGCCTGGGGGGAGACTGAGATTTAGACAGGCTTGGAGCAAGCTGCTGTAGTGGAAGGTGGCCCTGCCCATGGCAGGGGGTTGGAGCTGGATGAGCTTTAAGTTCCCTTCCAACAGAAACCAGGCTGGGATTCTATGATTTAAATCACCCTGGTTGGAAAACCACAGAGCACAGATACTAAGGTGTGTAACAGGGGTCCCTGCACCCAATCTGGCTTCCCCAGCACCCTCCACGGGTGAGCTCTCCTTGAGAAATGCACTTTGCAGGTCGGGCTGTTACCCTGCACAAATGGAAATCTGGCGGCTGCATCCGCTGCTTAAGAGCCTTCCCCTTGTGCAATAACCTCTCATTATTTTTTAATGTTGTTGTAACTTTATGGCTTAATCAGTATTTGCAATTTGTTAGTAGTCCAGGCTGCAATAAAATTGTTTTCCAGGTACTGAAACATCCTATCAAGGTTTGTAAAGCAGTGGTTCTTAGTTTATCACACTCATAAAAAGCACTGGCAACTTGACAGATATAATAACTTTTTTTATCAAGTGTCTAATTTGAGAGGAAATTAAGCCATACATTACATGCTGATCCGAGCTGGAATTGGAAAAAGACCCAGCCACCCCTCTCCCCACCCCAGCGAGTTTCCTTTCTCATCCCAGCCTCTTCTGGATGGAAAAGCCTGCTGAAGGCTGGCTGTGCTGCTGCATTCGCTCTGCAGTATCCCTGGATTGTGTGTGTATTTTTACAGGGCACTGCACACTTAATAAAAAGTAATTTATGTGGCCTGCATTGATGTCACAGCAGTGAAACAATACCTTTCCTTTCCTGCAGCAGAGCGGGATTTATACGAGTGCCTGGAAAAGCTTCCTCGATATGCAGTGCAGATGCTCCAGGCCACTCTAACAGCCACTATATCCAGTTTACTTATGGACCAAGGTTTTTAAATCAGCCAGATGATTCTGGGTGCTTCTGTTCATGGCATCCATCTCAGGGTGCCCAGGGGGACTGGGATGAGAAGGACCTGATCCTTTCCAGGCCTTGGAATAACTGCAGTCTTACCCTCAGGATTTGGATCAGTCTAAGGAATATCACACACACACACGCACACCCCCCAGTCCCAGTGTCTGTTCAGGAAAGCTTTAGTGAATTGAGTGGTGTCTGCTTTGCAGTTGTCCCAAAAGGCCTTTCCTTCATGAGGCCCATTGTGTTCCCAGGCTCCATCCTGGTCTGTGATTCCGAATGTGCCCCCGGTCTCCCGCATCTGCAGCCCCAGCCCTTGTCCTGCTCCTCTCCCCTGCACCTCTTTGCCTGCACCAGCAATAGGAGGAGAGAACACAGGCTGTCCTCAGGCAGTCATTTGAAGGATCATTATTTTGGTGTTTAATTCCAGGCCTGATTTCCCCCCATTCCCATAAGTGGTACCAAAATGCCAATAAACAATTGAGCAACTAGCACGGATCACCCGGAGATAGCTTGCTAAAATAAGGCTTTGGAAGCGATGCCCAGGTCTCCCCTTGTCTCCTGCAAGCAGACCACCTCATCCTCGAGCCCTGCAAAGTTCAAACACTGAGGCTGGAATGGATTTGCTCTGGGAAGCCTGGAGTAAAAGTCAGATGCTGCCTACAAGCCACACACTGTATTTGTTTAAATTTTCATGCGAGCGAATGTCTGTGACACAGGAGACAGGTTTATGGAAAGGGGGGAAAAAAATGTTGACAAATGGCCCGGTAATCAACTGGAACATGCAATAAATCATTGGAGTGCCAATAACACTTCCAGGAGGAGTTGCGAAAGGTCATTACGATGCCACCATGTATCATGCAGCGCCAAACAAAGCAAACAGAACATGTTGGGAATAGGATTATGGGAGAAGCATCTGTCAGTTCTAATTAAGAATTAACTGTGGATCCTATATAAAAAGATGTGTGGTTTATTCCTATCTCCCTCCTTTTCCCACTTAGCACTCCATTTTTCCCTCTCCAAAATAAAACTCAATTACTTAAAAAGAAAAACCACCTCTGTCATTTAATCTGTTCAACAGCAGCAAAAATAACCTGATGTGACAAAAGAGTGAAGGCTGGAGGGGAGGGACAGGGCTCTCACTGGCTTCTGCAGCCTCCACAGCCTGAAGGAGGGTGGCTCCGAGCCTGCCCAAATTGCCTGGAATCCCAGAAGTCCTTTGGCATCCCAGCGCCAGGCATCTGCGAGGGCTGCAGAAGGCAGAAAATGTACAAACCAAAACACTTCAAACCCCAACCTTGGCGTGGAAAAGGAGAGAGCTTGGAGGTTGAGATGCTGAAAGGATTTTGGCTACCAATGGGAGCTAAATAAGTGACAATGAAACAAAGCAGAGCAGTTAAAAGAGAGAGGGAACCCAACAGAGAAGAGACGTGGGGCAACTGAGGGATGTGCCCTTGGAGGGGATGAGGGGTCTCTGAGCCCATTTCACACCACATCCTCCCCCCAGAGCCAGTGCTGCTCAGAGGCACCCCCCGCCTCTGCCCCAGATCTCAGGGATTTCAACCCCTCAAGCTGTTCATCCCTGTTCCTAACGCTGGGTCTCACCCAAGACAACACAGGGGTGGCTTTTGTGTTGTTCCCCTTGCCCAGCCACATGAGCCACCCATCACCGCTGCTGCCAGTGACCCTCCCTGCATCAGCATCTCATAAATCCCTCCAGCACCTCCTTCCTTTCACCTTGCCTTCCCTCTCCTCCTCCAGGCTCCCCTTTCTCTCCCTCCTCATTAATCTGAGTTGCACTTTATCATGTAGGCACCCATCCCAAGACTCCTGCTGAGAGGACTATGCAGGCACCGTGCTTTTCTTTATTATTATTATTTTTCCCTTTCTTCTCCTCTATATTTCCAGGCCTCTTTTCTGCTTAAGTTGGCATTTCTTCGTCTTTCTTTCCCTTTTTTTCTTTTCCTTTCTGCTGACTGAGACAAGACTGTGTCCTACTTCAACATCCCAGGATTTGTTACAACTTCAAGGTGCAGGTTTATGGCCACAGTTGTCCCGTTTATGGTACAGTTCTTCTTATGGGTTCCAATAAACTTTGTAGCTCCAGGGTGCTCTTAAATCCTGATATGAAGGATAGAGAAGAATCATTATTTAGTCCAACTAAATATAAGATGTTTCACCCTTGAAGGCTGAGGATAATGTTTCTTTCACAGGTGTGGAAGGACCCATAATTCCTGTGTACAGCAAGTGCAGCTGCAGGAGAATATAATCAATTCTCCCCATGGAAATAAGGGTGCGCTCTCATGTGGGATAGGGAGAGATGGTGCCAGCTGGGATGGGTGCAGCTCTATCACAGGTAAGTAGCATTAAAGCTCAGTAGAAGTTGCAATTAACTCTGAATTTAAAGATGTAACCTTGTAACCACTGAAGGTTCATTAGAATTAAATGCTTATTAAAATCATAGCATCCCAGACTGGTTTGGGTTGAGGTGATCTTAAAGCTCATCCAGTTCCAACCCTCTGCCACGGGCAGAGACACCTTCCACTAGAGCAGCTTGCTCCAAGCCCTATCCAACCTGGCCTTAAGCACTAATCCTTGGATCAAAGGATCCAGGAATTCAAGGATCCTTGGATCAAAGGATCCAGGAATTCAAGGATCCTTGG
>WYDI02039103.1:42484-53467 GCA_009867235.2 Psittacus erithacus | reverse complement strand
TCCTTGCATGCATTTCACTTAGGCATCATACATCTACCTCAGCAGCATATGGACTGCAGGGGCAAGTTACAAGTCTGGCAAATAACTCAGTCCAACTGTGCAGTGGGAATGCAGCAGTCATTGCTGTGTTAGAGAAGTGGGTGTTCATACTAGTATGTTTAGCAGGGGTTTGCACTAATAGGGTTAGGGTCTTTCTTATAACCATCATGAAATGAACTTAGCAATAAATATTATATATAAAGGAAAAAATATCTTCAGTATTTTGGTAGTGGCGAGAAGCTTGATACATGAACTTGTCATGGTGTGAATTGTTTCCTCCCTGAACAACCCTGGGCTGTTGAAGGGCAGTTTCCACAGGTTACAGTGAAACCAGAATGAAAGCTTGTGCTTTAGTTTTTTCCCAAGTAGGTTAGCAATAATCTAATTTATAACTTGTGCTTATTTCTTTCCTGAATACATAAGCCCTTTCTTTATAAAAAAAACCCCAACAAAACCCCACAAACACCACCCCCCCCCAGTTTCAGCGAGCTTTAAAGGTATTGCATGTACCTTTTAACATTGCTCAGCATGTTTCTTCGGTACAGTTTTTGGTCAAGAAGCTTAATGGCACTGCAGTTGTTGCATTTAGAATTACTTAATAGAGGTGGTTCATGTGAGCAAATCAAGAAAGAATTTGCTTAATTATGAAATTACAGCTCAGTTTCAGAAATGGGTAGAATGTTGAGTATCTGCAGGTGGTGATGAGGAATCTATTGGCATCGGTGACTTTTGGAGGGCAGTTTGTCTCCACGGACGTAAATCCGCACTGAAGTACTTTTAAAGTGTTAGTGTGCTCTGCTAAGTGCTTTGTAAATGCAGCTGTTTGGTTTCTGGATCAGAGGTGTTGTTTGTGTCCTGCAGTAAGTGCAGGAAGTCTGTCTAAGTGCAGAATTGGTCACATAAATGAGCTGTAAGTGGCGTGAAATTCCTTTTTATGCTGCTCATTGAATAGGTCTTGTGTTGGTATGTGTTCTTTAACTGCTGCTGTACTGATGAATTTGTCATTTAGCCAGAGGGTAAGATTTCTCTTGTAGCTTGGAACAAGGGTTATATTCAAATCAAGTAAGTAGTGTTTATTCATGTTGTGGCATTATCAGGAGTAGAGATGCTTTCTGAGGCAAGATATTATGCTGCTCCTTAGACTTGATTAAAAGCTGCTGGCTTTATATGGCTTGGAGCTGTTACTTGAAATGAGAATAATCTGCATGGAGAGCTTCTGCTGATTCATCTGCAACATACAGAAACTTGTAATCTACTTCCTTCTCTTTTCCTCTCTCTTTCTTTCTTACCTTTCTGTCCTTCTGTACTAGCACCCATATTTTGGGGGGATTCTGAGCCCATCTTGTTTTACATCACATTCATTACAGTTTCACTAAGGCTCACCCTTCACTTGTTTACCAGTGAGCACACTCTATGTCCAGGAAATGTGTTCTTAATAATTGTTAAAAGTAAAAATAAGAAGACACATTTTAATTATTGTTTGCAGCAATTAAGGTTTTCTAGTTTTGCTCTATTATTTTCAGAAGCTGTGATACGTGGTGCTGATAGAAATTAGTATCCAATCGCTGGTATAAATATTTTTCCAAAGGGTTAATACAGACAAGAATTTAAAACACTAGATCAGTCGAATGGCAATAAGTAGGGAGTGCAGCTCCCTGTCAGTGTGTAGAATGCTTCTTTAGTTCTATACAAATTTGATTCTGAGGTAGAACCTTTGAAGCTGGGTTCAGCTCTGTCTTCTTCCCAGGTTATTTTTGTAACTATAACAAGTCTTGGAAGCATCTGCTCAGTGTTACACACCGTTGTGCTGTACCCTCTTTAATTACATAGCACTGTATAAGCAAGTCGCTACTTAAAGTCACTTGGTGACATGTAGCAATTATATTAGGCAAAACCCTGTAAGTTTTATTCTTTGGTAGGTAATGCCTTCAGTAGAGTTGCTTCACTTTTGTGTCTTGTCTTCCTGTCATTTCCTATACACATCTCTGTCCTAAAAAGTTCATGTTCATGTGAAATGAAATGCTTGCTCTTTGTGTCAGCTTCCTTAAATAAGGATAAACATATGCATAGGTTGCTTTTTATTAGTCTTTTTTTTTGTCTGTGTTCTTACAAGGTATGTTTCAAAATGATGCACATAGAACAATTCCGCTGGTGTTTGTGTCTTATTTTCAGAAAGAATAATTTTATATTTATAGTATTTTTCTTACATTAAAATATTTCCACTATTTAAATATAGCTTCTTCCCAGGTGCTTTGTACGTAAAGTGAAAAACTTGTTCCTAAGTGTTCGGGACAAGTATTATTATCAGGGGTTTTTTTGCTATGAGAAGGACTGTTGGCTTACTAAATTATCACATAAGTTTAAGAGTATCCCCAAAGCATAATTGGAAAATCAACAATTCCACATCAGAGAGGACTGTGGCTGTTAAAGCATGTTGTGCTTGACTGTTTGGAGGAGGATTTATTTGTAAGTAGTATTTGATTTATATTTGTTCTTAAGATAATTTGCTCTCTTTCAGAATGCAGGGACATTTTGCTTCCTGTGATTACGAAAGAGCTGAAGGAATTACTGGAACAGAAGGATGATCAGCAGCTCCAGGCCCAAGAGAAGAAATACTGTGTTGAATTACTCAATAGCATCCTGGAGGTTCTGAGCTGTCAAGACCCTGTAAGTATTGGTGATATAGATGGTCCAAGGCTGTGGTAAGCCTGAGCTGATGAGGTATTAAATTATTGATGCTGATGAATCTCATTTAAATTTTTAATACAAGTCAGTGGCAAATTGAACTTTTCTCCTATTATTCATGAATTTAAGTTAAAGGGCAGTTGAGCTATTAGAGAAGAAGTACTGAAATCTATGCTGTCTCTTCTTATTTCACTATTATATGTTCTTTAAATAGTCAGCTGCTATAAGTCACTGTAGTATGAAATGCAGTGAGGCTGCTATGTTTTGCTTAGCAGAGGATTAGACACTTCTAGTTTTCAGTAGTAAAGTTCAATGGAGCCCATTATGTCATGAAAATTGCTGAGAATTTAAAACGCACACAAAACCCAGTAATTCATCTTTAAGAGACGATGCAGATTTCTCTTGAGTGCAACACTGCAGTTTATTTTGGACTAAAGTGAAAAATCTTGCTTCAAGAATATACACTTTTCACTTGCACTGGGAAATACTTTCTATCCCATACTCGTTCAGGTGAATGGAAAAGGTTCACTATATGACCACATTATTATAATAGTACTATTTAGATGATCTCCTTCTCATACCTTTATTTAGGGTGATCTAGATAAAGAGAACTGTTTTGCTAATTACCGAACTGTTTTTTGTAGGATTGCACTTGAACCTTAAAGTTAATGCAGCTTCTATTGAGCAATTCATTTCCTGCATCTTTCAGTGACTTTCTAAGAAAACAAATGATTTGACCTGCTGGAGGACAAAACTTCAGGCATTAGTGGCAGACTCACCTCATAATATTAATTATAAACCTCACTCTGTTTTGAAAACACTGACATCTTGTCTGCATTTCTTCTGGTTTTCCATCCCAATAGATAAATCTGTGTTTGGATTCGTATTTCAAACCTTTTGTCAGCTTAACTTTGATATTTTTGCATTAGATTTATTCAATGAAAATCACCAGAAGCGGACAGAAAAAGACAAAGGACAGAAAAGAAACAGCAGTAGTTGGTCTGTTTTGTGTGCTCAAGTTTTGTATTGTGAGCTGAAACTTGAAGCTGTTACGAACATTTTGAAAGATGTATTTTCTTTGTCAAAGAAAAAGGCATTGCAGCGTTACCTCTATTGCTTTTCTCTGATCTTTTGTCCTACATTGTTTAGGGAGTGGGAACATGTGAATCGTCAGATCCTTGTGTTCAAACCCAGCTGTCTAGGTGCTGGGTTCTGCAGGTAGCAGGTACATTAAGACCACAGGTTTATGTTAAGGACATGATTTTGATGAATTGTCTTTCATTGTTAGGCATCTGGGCAAGATGCTTACATTTCATTTTAAATTGCCTTAACTTTTGGACCTGGATGACATTGTTTTGACTGAATCATGTCCAAAATTAGATTTATAGCTTTGCAGCTGTGTGCTTTCAGCACCTGTGAAATGCAGTTGAAGCTCAGAGCTGCAAGTAAATTGTTGACGAAGGTCATGGTGAAATCCATGACTTCTTCTTTCTGTTTTAATTAAAACTGTTTCCCTTTTCCCCCTTCGCAACAGCATTGATGCATGCAGTCTGACAACCCTTCATAAGGTGACTTTGTCTCTAATCTGATATATATCTTATTGTTTAATATTCACTGTATTAGAACAAGGTTTTATTTATAATGCTTATGCCATAAAATGTAATGATAAACTTTGACATGGAACCTAAAATAAGCTGTTGGTTGAGACTGCACGCAGAATTCAGATGTGTGATCTTTTCCTGTCTCGTGCAGAAATCAGGAATTGTCAGCAGCTGTGTTTCAAGCTGTTGATTCTATTGACAAATGAGTCTCAAAGCATTTTAGAATTGCCAGAAGTTTGTCAAGCATTTGCTTAAGTTACAGTTGATCTTAAGACTTTAGCAAAAGAATACTTCAAAGGAACCTAGGGAACCTGCATGTTCTTTTAGGACCGGTTAGCTTACGTTCTTCCACAGGCAGTTTTCAGTCAGAACAATGCCTTATGAACTATGTGTTTAAAAAGAACACCCCAAGCATATTTCTCCTTTTATGTGTGCTCTTTTTTTCTGCATATGTTGGGGGAAAACACAAAGTTATTGAATTGGCTGCGTAAGAGCATGAGCATAATGGATCTAGGTGATTTAGCATTAGTTTTCTTTGTAGCAGCTCCTGTGGTGCTGTGATTTAGATTAGTGACAAAGCAGTGTTGACAACACATAAACGAAAACTTTAGTTATTGCTCAGCGGTGCTTGCACAGTGCAGGTGCCTTCTCTGTTTCTCACTGTGCCCCAAGCCGGGAAGCAGGCTGGATGTGGGCAAGAGTTTGGGAGGGGACGCAGCTGAGATGGCTGAAATGAGTTGACCAATGTGGTATTTCCAAGTGGAAATCTCAAGTACAGGTTGTGTAAACTTACCATTCTGGAGGAGCCTGCTTGTCCCTGTCCAAATAAATGAGACCTCTGTCATAATCATGGCTGACTCCGAGGTAATGAAATCATTCTAATTTTTGTCCCAACCGTGTAGAAGTTTAAATGGAACAGGAATGCTAAATCAAGCCCTAGCTGTGCTGGTGTTATTACTCTGTGCTGGTATTTTTACAGAGTGAAATTTTGTTTGGTTTGGATTTTCTATTAAGTTATTTCTGTACCAGTGTGTGCATCCATCCTATCAATGAAACTGAAGGCGTGTGAGTTCTGTGAGGGAACTTTCTACTGCTGACCTGCTTATATCACATATGAGCTCTGATTGTTTCATGCCTTGGTAAGGCATACATTTGTGGTGACCATATTCCATTAAATGAAATAATACAATTCATGTTTTCCAAGGGAGAATTTATATATAGTACAAGTTGTTAATTCAGCTTCTGAAAAGTCTTATGTTTAACCAAATGGACTGTAGCCAAATGGTGGGGGTTCCAGGTTTCACTAAAGCATATATGCTATTCTTGTGAAGTGAATTGTGGTCTACATACAAAAGGTATGTTACAGTGGGTTGCTAGACTGTCTTCTGAAGCTCAGAAACAGTTAAAATGAAAGCTGAAATCTTGTGTATAGGCAACGTGTGAAAACACTTTTTGTTACGTTAGCAATGTCAGTATTGAATGCCTAATTGTTCCCTAGATAATCAAAAAGAAAGGTAGTCTCAGTTTCATAAAGAAACCATTATCATAGATTTGCTAGCACTTCTCTGCAAATTCAAAGGCTTAGCAGAAAATAACCTTTGCATGCTTGAGTGTATATTAGATATTTATCCAGGAAAGGTGTGTTATGTGCTTCTTGTGGATTCAGGGGCAGGGTAGTGGTATAAATGTGTTGTACTTTAGGTTGCTTTACCTTTTTCTACTGCTCTGCTAAATGGTAACTGGATAAAATTGCATGGGGCAGGTGGCTTGCCATATGTTCCCTGCTGGCCTAGGATGCATTCTTTCAATAGCCAAGAGCACTGGTTTGAAACAAAATGCTAAATTTTGACTTGATGCATTGGAGTACACTTCAGAGCAAATGCTGAAAGTATTTAATAAATGCAATACTCTAGAATAAGGGAGGGCAGACAGCTTTTGCACAGGCATACACAATCATAAAATGTATTGCTATAGTTGAAGTATATGAAGAATATACTAGAAAAGCTTAGAAAAGGGAAAGAAAAGAACAAAACCAACAGAAACCAGAAAAGCTGCTGAGACCTCTGTAAATAAACCAATATTCATCAAGTGTGCGCTCTGAAGAGATATCAAAACCCTACCCAGAGTGTAGCAGCTAATTATTTCCTGAAAGTTGCAGTTGACATTGCAGTATTGCCAGTGAATATGGAAAGCATTCAAATGCAAAGAACAAATAAGATGCCTTTCACAAAAGAAACACAGAATGCTGCTGAAAAACACAAACATCTGGAGCAGGCAGATGGAGACACGGCTAGTCTACCAAACCGTTCCATGGCTCTACAGCCGTGCTCAACATTGCAGTTTCTTCTGTTTCTCACTGTATAAACTTTCTCTGTTTGGTAGAGAATGTCTAAACCTGATAAGAGCAAATCTTGGATGGAAAGTATTTTTTTCCAGTGGTTTTCACCAATGTTTCCAGTAGCAGTCACGTTTGACAATGTGTTGCATTTCATGTCCTGAAGGCAATGGATGAGAGTGGTCTTTGCATATTTTCTAGTCCAAGAAATGATGCCATTTTGAGCATCTTGGTGTCATTTTTCCTTCCTGTGGTTGGCTCATCTTTTTTGACATGCTTTTTCCCCTCTGCTTCACACCGTCAACATCTGTCTGCTTGTCCTTTTTTCTGACTTCTTGTGAGATGCCATTCCCCTCTGAATATCTTTCATATTACACTCTGCCCCTTGTTCTTAGTTTCAAGCAGGCTGCAGTAACTGCTACATTGTATGGTGAAACAGTAGTAAAGAATCTGTGATGCAGTTCAATGTGCCTGTAGCGCATTAGTAGTCTTGCAAAGAGAAATACTCGAGGTGGTAAGAGTGACTTGTGTAGCCCCTTAGTCTGATCAAATTTATAGTGCTTTACAAGGGGTGTTTCAAATAATTTTCTTTCTAGCCGTACAATTAACACCCCAGAAATAAAAAGCCTGTGCAGATACTCTAGTGCCAGGGCAGCTGTTGTTCAACCACAAGCAGCAGCAAAGCTCGATCTTCCTTTTTGTACCACAAGGCTACTCATCAGGAGAACTAAGGTATGCTGCTTCTGCAGCACAGAGGCCAAAAGATTCTGGTTATTGCTCTCTGAATGAGGATTTGCTTTCTGATTACAACTTTGCGTAAGCCTGAAAAATTTGCTTTGCTATGTGAGAAAGTGCAGTTCTGTTTTATTGGAAGGTTTTTCAGGTAATTAACAAAAAATGAAGAGTAAACTATAGAGTATTTGGTTCACGATTCAAGTTGATTGGGAGAGATGCACTGTAGGTTTTTAGTTTTGCTTTCACTGTTACTTCCAGCAGATTTAATATACAAGTGTCAATGAACTGTATGGGCTTCATATTATTTGATTGACATAAATCTTTAAACTTATGGTGTGTGTATTGGGAAGCAGAGGAGATGGGAGAGAAATCAGCTTTGGGACAGCAGTCCAATAAATGTGTGTTCTCTGCAGCAACTGTCAGGTGTACTCTTTTTATAGATATTGGACTTTACCTAAGAAATTTAAATTAAAGAAAGAAAACACAAACCACAAGCTGATTATTCTGAGAATACATTGCTCATTTATAGAATATAGTAACTTTTGAAGTGCTGTGACAGGAGAGAACATCATTTAAGCTTAGTCATAGTCAAAGGGCAAGAGGGACTAAATGGTGATAGTAAATAAATGGCTCGATATGAGGATGATCTTTATTGCACGAGTTGCTGGCCTGATCTGGGTTAATCAAAACAGAAGCAAGAAAAGCGACAACGATGAATGTCTCAGGGGAGAAACAGAGTCAGAAGCAGTTTCTCCTGGCATGATATTGGGGCTCAGTCACTTCAAATACTTCTAACAAATCACCATGGCTCAGGGACTGTGGTGCTCTCTCCATGTCACCGTTTGTGACATTAACAAAGGTGCCTTGTTTGCTGTAAGCTATTTTTATTTTTCTCTCAGAAATGTGTTTAGAATTTCCTTTCTTTGGTTGTTGCATGCTAATTTCCAAAGTTGTCTAGTCAGTGAAGGTGATGAATGTTAAGGTCATACCTCTGCTGAGTGTTTGAAGGCAATCAGATGTCCTTTTGCAGCAACATGACCAGTGCTTTGGCAAGGGAGCCAGAGAGCAAAGCATCTTCAGTTTGCTCCCTCACACAGCTACAAAGTGAAATGAAGATAGCTTTGTCCTGGAACAATGATATACTTTGTGACTGCCAGCTAAGAATATTACTGAGCTTCAGACCCTCCCGAGGCCCATTGACCGATGTGGAGACCTGTGATACAATTTGCCTCGATTTTCTGTTACCAGGGAGTCACTGCTCAGTTACAGGCTACTCAGTGACTGGGAAAACATGAGTCCCTTGAGCCGAGGGATAGGAAGTGACTGTTTATAATGACAAACTCTTATGGTAAGATAGGGCTAAAATTGGGCTGCACTACTTGAAATGAGTATTCCACTGAAATTGCTGGAAATAAGGAACATTGTGAGCAAGAAGAATTAGTGTTCTTTTAATAGGATCGTTATATTCTACAGCTCGAAGTGTCAGCATGGAAATAATTGGTCTCTTCTTTCTTTTACAAGACATATAGATTTAATACCAAAACTGTTATTTTTTGTTAACAGGCATCAACTTATAACCACATTCAGGAAATAATGGTGCAGTTATTACGCACAGTGAACAGAACTGTTATTACAATGGGACGAGATGATCCCTTAATCGTGAGTAATGTTTTAATATATTTTTAATGCTTTGCAAGTGATTTTGTGCCTCTCCTGAAAAAAAAAAATGCAAAGATAGTATTTGTGGAGTCCTTGTTTGAGAGCCTTTTAGATTTAAAATGAAAGGGCTAAAGCTTTTCTCTTCCTTCATTTGCTGTAGTTGAATACGGGGAGATTTGTGCATTTCTTCAAAAAAACCAAAAAAACCAACCCAGACAATAAAACTCAAGGTATTCGTTTGCAAAAAGAAGAATGTTTCACAAACCTACATAAAGTGCACACTTTAACACACTGAAAATGTTTCCAGTAATCTGAAGTGGAAGTAAAACTATAAAAAATAGGAGCTTCTGAAAAGTTTACAGAAATAAAGGAGGCATGCTGTGTTTCTCCCATTTTCCCACATGCTTTACTTTTTGGGGGTTTGGAGTTGCTATGAAACAGCTCTGTTCCTTGCTCTGTTCCTGGAGAAGGATGATGATACTCTAATACCATGTTATACTAATAAAAGGTTGCTATTTACAAGACCTTGCATGTGACTGAGTACTGGATTTTTGCCCTTACCTGGGTGGTTTTGCTTTCTGGCAGGGCTAAGCAGGTTGATTTTCAAATTCAGGTGTCCTTTTCACAATGTTCTACTTTACTGGCTGAGAGGGAGTGAAAAGGATTTTGGGTTACAGTTTCCTTTATTTTTATTTGCTATAATGCCAGCCGAATTAAGGGAAGGTGCTGCAATGTGTTCAGCTAGTGACAGCATGCTGTAAGCTTTGGTCATGTAATTACTGGAAAAAGTCAGGCTCAGAAGGAGATAATCCCGTCAGGAGAAGGCATTGGTGATGCAAAAGTAATTTGTGTCTCTGCAACTACTGCAGAGAAGACTTAGATGCCATTCTTGACTTCATTGTGATGTTTGGCAATTGACAGCTTTAACAGCAGCTTAGTTATTTTCAGTATTAAAAAAAAAGCCTTGACTGTTTAGTTGCACGAGTGCTTCTAAACTTGTAACAAAGGGACAAGTTCATTGCCAGAAATTGGCTCTTCAAGCTTTACCTTGAGTGCTTGATGAACTTTAGACTTTCAGTTAAAGGGTGTTGTGATGCAGTAGATTAAGTGCTAGTGCAGTGATTATAGCAGTAAAACATATCTAGAATACAGAACTACTTGTCTTCTGTATTGGCTTGGTTAGGTAAATAAAAATACCACAAATACAGCATATGTTCTTGATTGTGTTCACCGTATCATTTCAGCGTGATGAAAAGGTTTTAGGCAATATTTGTGTAAGTTACTGTACCACAAAAGATTTTGCTGAAAAGAAAACGGTGTGCTCTGTTAACCGGGACTACTCTAGATACCATATTGGTGCAAAAAGCAATACTCTTTGGGGGAATAATGGCCTGAGAAAGCATTGGGCAGAGCTGCGGTGCTTGGAGAAGATGATGGTCTGCCTAAGAGTTGCAGCTTTTTTGTTCAGCATTCATATTGTACTCCTTTCTCTACCTAGAGAAGTTGTGGTATGATTCCCTGAGTGACCTGTTTGCTTATTTACCATTCGTTTTCCTTTTCTAGAGGACAATTGTTCATTTCCTGTGTATAATCCAAATGCTGTTTGTTATTAACTGACTCCTGAAACCCAAGAAAAATATCTCATTTTATTGCAAAAGGTAGCATCACATTTCAAGAACCTAGAAATTTACAAAACATACATTAGACAATACATTTCCTTAGGAAGATGTTTTGTATCTAAGCTATCAGAATTACTCAGTATTGTGGCTTTTTGGAAAGAGCTCAAAGTACACAAAACTATAAAAGCCCTACTTGAACTGCTGCTTTATGACAGAGAGAAATCAGTATTTTATTCATACATTCTGAATTCCTTAATTGAGTTTGACTCCAGTAAACAGCAATTTCCAATACAGTCATTCTGGAATGTGC